>UNPT01000516.1:0-31929 GCA_900536445.1 Hymenoscyphus occultus
AAGAAGTCTGCTAGTAGTCCTCCACAACCTATTAGTCCTCCGCCTACTTCGGCTCCTGTTTCTGCGGCGGACTCTGGTTGTGATCCTATGGATTTGGACGCTCTAAAGATTAGTGGCAAGGTGGTTTAGACCAAGAAGGATATCGAAGACAAGAAGCGCGCGGTTACGTTAGAGGAGAAGAAGGCTCGGAAGGAATATCAAATAAAGCATAGCTTGTGCTTTTATTGTAATTCTCCTAACCACAACTTAAAGACTCCCTGTCCTAAGTTAGAGAAGGCTAAGGAGGCGAAAGCGAAGAAGGATGAGGCGGGAAAAGCATAGTCCCTAGCGATAGTCGCCGTCAGGGACGTAAAAGGAATAAGATATTAAGGCTCTCTTCACTCGAGGAAAGGCAAAAAAACGTTATGGAAGTCCCTTGTAAGGTAGTTTACAAGGATCTTAACAATACCGACAATCCATATACTACTTCTACTACTTATTGTATACTCGATTCTGGTGCTTCAGCTCAACACTTTATCGATTCCGCCTACGCGCAACGAAATAGATTTGTTTTAGAACTACTCGCTCGACCACGAAGTCTTCGCATTGCAGACGGACGGCCTTCTATTACGGGTGCTATTACACATACTGTTACTTTAGATTTGATTATTAGCAAGCATATCGAACGTTAGCAACGGTTTTACGTTACTACACTAGTATCCTACGATATTATTCTAGGACAACCATAGCTAGCTCTTCACAACCCGAACGTGGACTAGACAGGACAAGTTATCGACTTTTGCTCTGGATTTTGCAAGGCCTACTATATACCACAGCGCCTAGATACTATACAAGTTACTTGTGTAAGGGAAGAGGTGCGAACACCACTACCGCGGAAAGTAGGCGCTGCCGCTTTCCATAAGCTCGCGAAGACTCATAGAGTCGAGGTGTTCTCTCTGTCTCTCTTTAAAATTGACCAGCATTTAGAGAGATCTGGGATAGATTTAGTCGACTCTTTAGTTAAGGGATCTCGTCAGATTCGTCTGGACGACAGCTTAGATAGCCCTCAGCGGATAGAGCGTATTTTGAAAGAGGAGGAGTCTTTTTCTCCCTTGCCTAATTTGACTATCCCTAGAACTCGACAACAGAGAGCCTCGGAGCTCTATTTGCGTAGCGTATCAATAGAAGACGTGGAAATCGCTTTACGACCAAAATCGACGGTTGATCCTGCTTCTCTTTTGCCTCAACACTACCACCGTCACCTACCACTTTTTAACAGAGACGTAGCTAATATCCTGCCACCGTATCGGGATTGCGATCTCTATATTGAATTAAAGCTAGACAAGACCCTGCCTTACAGCAAGTTATATAACATATCTAAACCAGAACTTCTTGTTTTAAGAAAGTATCTCAAGGAACAGTTAGACAAGGGCTTTATTCGTACAAGCAATTCTCCCGCCGCATCACTAGTTTTATTTGCAAAGAAGCCTAGCGGCGGTCTCCGCTTTTGCGTGGATTATCGACTTTTGAATAATATCACAATTAAGAATCGGTATCCTATTCCACTAATCCAGGAGACTCTTCAGCGCCTAAGCAAAGCTCGATACTTTACGAAGCTTGATGTAATTGCTGTATTCAATCGTATTAGGATGAAAGAGGGAGACGAATAGCTTACTGCCTTTAACACTCGATATAGCTTATTCGAATCCCTTGTTGTGCCCTTCGGTCTCACTAACGCACCTGCTACTTTTTAGGCTCGGATCAACGAAGTCCTCCGTCCATTTTTGGACATGTTTTGCACTGCTTTTCTAGACGATATACTAGTCTATTCTAATAACCTGGAATCTCACCGCGAGCACGTCTATTAAGTACTAGATGCTCTACAATTAGCCGGCCTACATTTAGATATAAAGAAGTGTGATTTTGAAGTCTAGGAAGTTAAGTATCTTGGTATAATAATTAACACCGACGGCGTACGGATAGATCTAGAGAAAGTCTCTACAGTTGTTAATTAGTAGACGCCATCTAATCTTAAGGACTTGTAAGCTTTTCTAGGGTTTTCGAACTTTTACTGTCGCTTTATTAAGGACTTTTCGTATACTGTTAAGCCCCTTAATTTTCTCTCTAGGCAGGGAGTGTCTTGGTCCTGGGATTCGGATTGCGAGCATGCGTTCTAGACGCTTAAGCGAGCCTTTATTTTAGCCCCTGTTCTTCGACACTTTGATCATACTAAAGAAGTAGTATTAGAATACGATTCTTCGGACTTTGTATCTGCAGCGATACTCTCTTAGTATTTTGATGGTGTTTTACATCCTGTAGCGTTTATGTCTAGGGTATTTAACCCCGCTGAGTACAATTATAAGATCTACGATAAGGAGCTTCTTGTAATTGTACGAGCCTTTGAATCCTAGCGAGCTGAGCTAGCCAGCGTCGAATACCCTATTTCCGTTGTTACAGACCACTAGAATCTTAAGTACTTTATAACTACCAAGCACCTTACTCGTCGCTAAGTACGTTAGAGCGAGTTCCTGTCCTCCTTTGACTTTGTTATTAAAGTAGCCCCTGCAAAAGACCTTGTCAAGCCCGACTCTTTGACTCGACGCTCCCAGGATTTACCCCAAGATTCGGACAATCCTCGCTTGAAATACCAGGACCAGGCCCTACTTAAGGGTCACAATTTAGACCCGGCCTTACGATTGTCGCCTATACTACTAGAGGAGGCTGCCGAATCTGACGACCAGAAGATTACCCGTATACTTAAGGAGGGCTATCCTAACGACCCCTTCTAGAAGCGAATATTAACTGAGATAAATCGTTTTGACCGTACCCCGTACTCTAAGGAAGTGTCTTTGTCAGAATGTACGATTCGCGAAAATCAGCTATACTTCCGGGACCGTCTATACGTTCCTGATACTGATTTACGAGTGTGGCTACTTCAAAAGAGCCACGATTCTATAGAAAGTGGTCACCTAGGACAGAACAAGCTTTTTAAACTGATTTCTCGATATTATTGGTAGCCGAAGTTGTATAGCGATATCGCTTAGTTTTATAGAGCTTGTGAGAGTTGCGCTCGTAACAAGAACTCTTAGCTTCGTTATTAAGGCACTCTAAAACCACTTCTACTCCCACTTCAGCGTTAGACCGACTTATCCATAGATTTTATGGGTCCCCTTGCTAGGATTGATGGTTTTAACTAGATAATAGTAGTAACTAACAGGCTTTCTAAGGACTGTCACATCATTCCCTGCAAAACTACTATGACCGCTGCTAATCTAGCTCACGTCTTCGTACGAGAGATTTGGAAGCTCCATGGACTCCCTAGCTTAATTGTCTCTGACCGGGGAACCTTGTTTGTATCTGACTTCTGGAAAGCTGTCTACGACATACTACAAATCCAGGTACAACTCTCGACAGCATACCATCCTGAGACTGACGGTCAAACCGAAATTATAAATAAGTCAGTAGCGAAATACCTTCGTCTTTATTTAGACTTCGCTCAGAAGAAGTGGGTACAATATCTCCCCCTAGCAGAATTCGCTATGCGGAATGTTGTAAATAGCTCTACTAGAATGTCCCCCTTTTTTGCAAACCACGGTTACTACCCTCGACTAAGCTTTGCACCACTAAAAGACTTAGACTCTATATTACTAAAAGAACTAGCTGGTACTCGATTCGCACAGAAAATACAGGAGATCCTCGATTTATTACGAACTAATCTCCTAGCCGCTCGAGATTCGATAGAGTCCTCCGCTAATAATTCAAGGGACCTAGCCCCTGCTTATCGAGTAGGTGATTTGGTACTATTAAGTACTAAAAATATCCTATCTACTCGTCCTATTCCTAAATTCGATACTAAGTTTATAGGACCTTTCCGAGTCTTTTAGAAGGTTAACTCGCATGCGTACAAGCTAGACTTGCCAGTAGAACTCGAAGTAATCTATCTAGTCTTCTATACTAATTTGTTAAGGCCAACTGTGGGTACTCCACTACCTAGGTAGCACAATCTACCAGCTATGCTAGTAGCACTCGATAATAGTGGTCAGGAATTATAGGCAGTTAACAGAATTATCGATTCTCGGCGTCAAGATAGTCAATTTGAGTATTTAGTCTAGTAGAGAGGTTACGAGGAGACCACGTAGGAGCCCCTTGCGAATGTGTTTACAGGCTCTACATCTCGTACCCTGTTCCATCGCTCTTTCCCTAATAAGTTACGACCTACGTCTGAGGAATTGCAAGCTGCTCGCGCTGCTTCTGTGCAGAAGGGTTCTAGGATAAGGGGGGGCCTTATGTGAAGGTTCGATTTCGAGTTTTATAGTGAATGGATTCGCTTGAGTAAATAGGGGTATTCGGCATTCCGTAGCTATTTAGTTAGTTCCACCGCGAGGAGTTCCCTCCTTCTCTCCTTGCGGACAATCTAATCAATACCCCACCCTGACAAAGTCCTAGCAAGTTAATAACCGAATTAGTAAACACCTCGGCCTCCTTAGCTAGGTTGTAAATAAGTACGCGAGAGTTATTCTACCGGTCTATAGGACTACCCCCTCCTTAGTCCTCCTTCTCGAGGCAGGACTACTCGCCCCGGAAATCGCTCTTATAGGACGTAGCGAGGCACTAGAGGCTAGAACTCGACGTCTTAACCTAGACTACCCCCTCCGGCGTTGTGCCAACTCGCCCTGCCTTAGCTCTAGGCTCTTCTATAGGAATAGGCGGGCCCTCCCACTCTCCGAGTCTATAGACCCGATCTAAGATCCCCTATAGACCCGGGGTTTCGACCGCGAAGCCTGTGAACGTGTGGAGTGAACCACTGCTTGCTGTGATGAATACTGAGTCAAACCGAACACTGCTATAAAGAGCGAACAACTAAGTAAGGAGAGAAGAGAGTTCCAGAGGAACAGGAGCTTATATACAGGATTCCTCGTAGCATGCACGTGCTATGCTACACGTGATCTGGCCCTATGCACGTGCTATGCTACACGTGATCTGACTCTATTTCCTCCAACTCCGTAACAAAGCCCGTCTTAATACTATAGGCGGTCCGACCCCTACAGGGGACAAGGATACATATAAGGAGCGCTTCTTAGAATTCCTAGCCACTATACTACACACCGACCTAGTTGTCTATACAGATGGCTCTAGGCTAGAAAACGGGAGTACCGGCGGTAGAGTCTGCCTTACTCGGGGCGGCTCTATCCTTAATACGAAGTCCTACCCCTTTAGGCAGACCCTAGAGATATATGACGCCGAGGCTAGAGCCGCTCTACTCGGCCTTGAGCTCGCTATAAGGTCCCCCTCCTAGACCTAGGCTCAGCGCTGCTAGGTCTGCCTCGACAATCTAGAAGCTACGCTTTAACTCTCCTTCCGCTCGGTAGGGACCTCCTAGGAGGTCTTTAATAAAGTCTATTCCCTTACTTAGTAATATCCGGGCAAAGTAGCCTTTCGTTAGTATCCGAGCTATAATAGGATATACGAGAACGAAGTCGCAGACAGGGCCGCCGGCGTCGCCGCTCGCGCTATACCGAACAGCCCTCCCCCCCTTTGTACAGCGTCGCTTAAGAGACAGGTTAAGGAGGAAAGCTCTAGGCTAGCTAACAATCTCAGGCGTTCTACCCTTCCCCCCCTTTATAAGGACCTAGGGGTTGTAAGATAGGTTCTAAAATCTCGGTCCCTTAAGCTCCCACGCGAGGTTCTCGGGCGCCTAATAGCGGCTAGAACTGGCCACGGGGACTTTACTATTTACTACACCCGATTCCATCACCTCGATACTCTCTACGAAGCCGGAGACTGCTCCTATAGTAGGGAAAAGACACAATTCCACCCTCTATTCTGCCGAATAGTTAAGCGCAAGATCCTTGAACTTATAGCGAAAGCTAAACGCGACCCTCGCCTTCTCTTTGGCCCCTTCTCGGAGAAGCTTTTTAGAGAGCTCTTCTATAAATCTAACTTCTACTCGGAGATTTGCCCTATACGGCCGGCCTCCGACTAGTCCTTTTACAACCTTCTTTTAGTCTTCCTATTATATTTACCTGTTTAGTTACTGGGGCTTGTCCAGAAGCGGGCCTGCTCCTTTCTCTGTCACCTGTAGAGTAGTCTTGTTTCTACACCCCCTGTCACCTAGGGCACCCCCCTAGCGTCCTTTGCCCTACTGTGGGATTTCTAGAACCTAGTTACGAGTCGGCTAGTTGTATTTGCCGGACGTTAAATAAAATAAAATTAAATTAAATTAAATACCCGTGCGACGCAATACTCCCCATAACTCCCCACCCATGCACTCCCTAGTGTCACGCAGCCCCAGCAGATTACTAGGCAGGAGAGCCAGCGTCGGGGTCCGTGTTTGCGGAGGAACATGCTGGTGGGGATGGGGTAAGCTTGAGTTTTGGTTTGTTTTGTTTTGGGGGTGGAGTGGGGGGTGTGTGGTTGAGTGTTGGGTGTTAGGTGGAGGAGATGGAGTTGTGGGAGCGAGGGAGTGAGGGAGTGAGGGGGTAGAAAGCGAAATCTCGGGATAATGATTTTGTTTTGGCGGGATGGGTTGAGAAATGAGTATCTCTCTCTCAAAAGAAATGAAGAGGAAAAGGATATACTTAGACGGTGTCTCAAACCCTGCATAAGCTAACAATATGTTAAATCTGTTGGGTGGGAGGGGATGGAAGGTAAGCGATCGAGAACATACTGAAAAAGAACCATGTCAAGGCCAAATTGAATCCATCACTCATCTCGGCATCCGGGACATTTCCCGCGTTGGATTCTATGGATTATCCTTTTCTTAGCTTCTTGGCACACCAATTTCCTTATACCCCTTAATTGCCTTCGCTCCCTTGCTATAGTGGTTTTTTGAATACCAAACTGAACTTACTATCTAGCGAATTGAGAATGTAGAAGACGAATAACATGGGGATAATCCTTAAGTCCACTATAGTATTTGTATGTTATTGTTAGTCATGTCGAGTGTTTTTGACAAGGGAAAAGTGGCAGAGGGAGGTGTACGTAACCGCACAATCCTCTTGTACTCCTTTGGATTATCTTCAAAATGCCGTTTCAAGCCAAGGAACTCGATATATTCTACCGCGTGCTCGGGGGCAAGGGATGGGAATGTGGTTGCAGATGGGTTTACTGGGCATGAATAGATGGTTTGTTTCTCCTCGCTGTCGGCTGAAAGGGATGTCTTGGTGTGCATCTTATGCGTGGAGATTTCCATCTTCGCGATGCGTGTGAGAGGGCTGGGGTGTAAGTGAAGAATGGTATTCGTAGTGTAAAGTACAGCCTAGGGAATCTGGGATTCCTCAATGATTTTGATATCTAAATGGAGGTATGTAGCCTTGATTGTATGCTTTCACAGTAGTACAATCCTATCTCCTATCTTCTCGGCAAGATCGGCTCTAATGCCGACCACCACACGCAGAAATGATCTACTTCAAACAGCTACTGATATGGCCGTTGAAGAATGGAGCGCCCACGATATACTCGAGTATCGTGCAGAGTATTATACAGAGTAGCTGGTGTTATCGGGCTTCTGACACGACTAATAGGGAGGGAGAACGCCCCAGGTCTCTCGCTTAGGGTAATCTTACTGTACTCGAGTGCTACAGTGGGGTTCCACCCACCTTTGGATATATCCGTCCAAGTATCAAGTACAGTATGGTACATCGATCACCTGATGAGTGAATCCCCGCGCATCAAACGTGGTCTTGATATGCTGATGCAAAGACGGAATGAACCGCAGGATAGTAGAAAGGAAGATATTGTTGAATCGCCGTTGAAAACGTGGAGAGTGATTTGTGCGTGTTTTCAGGTGTGAAAAGGATTATGTGAATGTTAAATATTAAGACGCGAATGGAAATCACAAACTTGGTGCTCTCTATAAACGGGTATTCGGTCTACAGTCCAGGAACCTCAAGTAGTAGTGTATGGTCCACCAGGCACCAATCCAACAACACCGTGCCGGCGCCATTGATGGCCGGTTTGAGATCCTCTGATAATTATCCAACTTCTGGGAGAAAACGAGGTCCTCGATAGCCATTCTATGATTATGGAGAAGGAAGGGTTACAGAAGCAGTTGGTAGAGCACCAGATACGGGTTTAAGGAGCTGGAAAGATTTATTCGTGGTGTTAGAGATGGTAGGGGCAGTGCTAATTCGTTCTCACGCTTACAGTAGAAGATGGTATGTAAAGTACAAGGCTTGTAAATATTGATTCTCCTCGCGCCGACCGTCTACCAGAAATATTTCGATGTGATGATGAAACATCAACTACGATGGATGATTATTCGGGACACCAACATAATGTATCGGTCTCATACTCTCGTAAGCTAACTGCACTTTGATATGGAGATAGTTAACTTGGAAGTTCGAATATTAACACAACGCAACCTTGCCATGTTACAAAGGGGAAAATAGAAGAAGAGCAATTTTACTTGGAATATAACGTGTTATCCTATATTTCCACTAGTGGACCAGAATGGAAGTCCTCGATTGGATTTCGATCCAGTAGCGCTAGGTATCCTTACTATGGAGAAAACCTGGTATACATTTAACGTGTAACTTGTGCACGAATTTCCCCTCTGCTTTATGTTACCCCCCTAAGGTTGAATATCGATGCTCTATTCTGGTCATTGCAAATCGGTCGGGCGTCTCGTGATAGCTCACTAAATCATTATTGTGCTATTGCTTTATTATCGTGCTGTCGTCGATATTCTTGATGCTAATATATCACTACTGTTGGTGCGACCGAAACCTAATTAGAACTTGTGTTAGATTCTTATGGTTACACTTTCTGTCGTGGAACCCGTATAAATCTACTCTCTACGAGTACACAGCTTAAAAAGGAGTCTCGTCAACCTTTGCTACTTCACTCTACGATCTTAGCATTCTTCTCAGATAAAAATGGATTTCAGCGGTATTTGAGTTGCTGTGAAAACAATACAAATCTAGACTATCTCCTCCCTTCATCGCGTTTTACCACCAAGGTCTTACACACATACGGGCTAGGGTAAGAGCGGGTGTGTGTAAGATCACTTTGCGATATATCATTTCTCCTCCTATCATGAATTCGTAGCCTGATAAATCTTCCAGCGATATCGAGTCACTTTCGTTATCAGCATTGCCATTTGTAGCAAAGGAAAGGTGGGGGTGTCGACTCTGTCGGCAAGTTGGCCGACGACGATTCTGAACAAGGTTGTATCGGTTCAATTACCCATATCTACTTTGTAAGCTTTATATCTCCTCAGAATTCACAACACATAGTAACGATAGTAGACAATCATACCTATTTGAAAATGCCCAGTCAAATTGCAAAGCCAGCCAGCAATGGCCCCCTGTTTCCTGATTATCTTCGTAAGTTACCATTCAGGTCAGAACCCGAGGTCTAATTAAAACTCGTTCAGCACACTATGACCACCTTGAAAAGGTCGACATGGTCGGCCCATTTGAACACTTCGACGTCGCCATAAGAGCCGACCCCTCAAAACCTAACCTCCTCGCCCAAGTAACAAAATCCCACGACCTAAGTCTCCACGTCGGAACCGAGCTCCACGGCGTCCAACTCACAGATCTCAGTCCAGCAGCTTTGGACGAACTAGCCCTCCTCCTAGCCGAACGCGGTTGTGTCGTCTTCCGTGACCAAAACGAGTTCCTAAACTCGGGCTTCGAAGTCCAGAAAAAGATCGCGGCTCATTTTGGGCCCCTGCATGTTCATGGTTGGATGCCACATCCTGAAAAGGGCCCCGCGGAATTTGTCATCGTTTATGATTCGAAAGAAGACTTGAGATTGAGACGCTTCTGGGCGAGGAAGAATCCGATTCAATTCCATGTCGATCAGAGTCCTGAGTGTCAACCACCTGGTATCACGTTTTTTGCGGTGATTGAGGAGCCTGAGGGCGTGGGCGGTGATACTATCTTCGCGAGTACGGAGAGAGCGTTTATGAAGTTGAGTCCGAAGTTTCGTAGTAGACTTGAGGGGTTGAAAGCTGTGCATACCACCGCGGCGCAACTTTCTCGCGAGATCGAGGATAACAAGGAGAAGAGTACGGTGCGGAGACCGGTTACTACGTCTATTCACCCCGTCGTGACGGTTCATCCTGTTACCGGCGCGAAGAACCTCTTTGTCTATTCCTCATACACGAAGAGAATTGAAGGCTTTGACGATGATGAGAGTGAGTACCTCCTCAAGTTCCTGTTCAACCATGTTGCGAGTGGTCATGATTTCTCGTGTCGTGTGAGGTACCAGCCTGGCACGGTGGTCCTCTGGGATCAGAGGGCTTGTCAGCATAGTCAGACGCTGGATTATGCGGCGGGGGAGAGACGACATGCGTTTCGGTTGACGTGTTTAGCGAATGTGCCGATACCTAGTAAGATTGAGGAGGAGGATGATGGGTGTGCGTTGGAGGAGGGGAGGGAGATGTTGGGGTTGTGCTGAGATGGGTGGGGTGTCTGGAATGGCCTGGGTAGGATTGTTTTTGTTTTGGACATAATATCGATAGGCGATTCACTGAGCTGCCAGAATAAAGATATCTCGACCACAATTTCTTTTGCAAAACAGGAGCGTGTGAATGAGGCAGTGATGGATGTTATAAGGATACCCAAAGTGATTGGGTGAGTCAGGAGCGGTGAGATACTAAGTCACTTGGTATATAGTCATATCTTCGACATGAAATTCCAGTCTTGGGTATGTAAATACTCCCGAGAACCAAAATCCTATTTCCTGATATCAGTAAGAAAACCCATACATTCAAAAAGCCCTTGAGGTATCCATATGGCCTACTTAATAGTCTATATTAAAAAGCTTTTTGTCGTACTACCTACGAGTACCTCGCTTATTCCTCGACTACTTAAGGGGCATTATTGTAAGATAGTTAGTTATAAATTGTACTTGTAGGTTTATTGATGATGTCATTTCTGGGAGCAATTGAAGTGACTCAGGAAGAGGTCAATTTCTAACGCATGCGAGAAATGATTTATAGAGGGCTAAGTAGGTAGTGGTAGACTGCAAGTATATGTGCATTCTTTCATGCGTCTGTTACTCGTACAATATTCATTTCACAAACAGCGAAAATTGCGATGTTCAAACTAAGTGTTATCGGTATTCTTTGCTTTAATCCAGTTCGATCCCCTAGTATGTTTGCCATATGACTGCTAGGGTGTTTCGCTCGTTTAAGCCATTTCGCTGCTAGCTTAGAGAATACAAGCCTTCTCCCCCGAATTACATTTAACAATACGAATAGAGATTAAGATATCTCTATTTTTTGGGTGTACGACTTAGTAAATATTTCATTTGATTACTATTTTTTTATTATACCCGCGTGTGTAAGTAAAAGACCGGATGAACCAATCCTAACACGAGTAAGCATGAGAATATACACCTATAACATCTATCCAAACACATTGCAAATATCCAAAAACGGCCGAAGAGCACGTCTCAATTTCTATAGTTTGTATGTAGCCTAATTCAACCCCCTCTCAAACTCCAACAAGTCCTTAATATACTTCTCTTCTATTACCAAATCTCCCTTCTCCTTCTCCATAGGCATCAATGGTCTTCTCGGCTCGCCTCCATATCCAAAGAGACGGTTAAGTAACATTTTCATCCCAGAAATCTACACTGCCTATTAGCAATCATAATCCAATCTTCCAGAGAAGGTAACAAACCCCAATCTTAATGGCAACCCCATCAGCATTCACAATCAAATTTTGCACCCTCTGCGCCTCCGCATAACTTCCACTCTCAGGGACAGCTTGACACAACTCCCAAAGCCTGACACAAGTCTTGGGTGCAAAATTCGCAAGTCCAGTAATAGCTCCCGAACTCCCTGCCGCCATACTCGGCAGCAAGAAATCAATGAATCCATCAATGACCCTAAACGGCGTCGTTTCCACCTTTCGAGGATACTTAGTTGCGAAAGACTGTTCATCCACGATGTATGTTATACGCGTGAGTTTACCCACGGCACCACATGTGAGTTTTATCCCGCAAATATTCGGGGCGGATTTTGCGATGGAGAGGATGAGATCACTTTGCGTGTCGATTCCTGATGTTACCGCTGGGAAATTATACATCATTCTGTTTTTCATTAGCTGCGCATTCCTTTCTTTTCATGTTCCACGTTTTCTTACACCGGAATTGGACTCTCGGCCGCAACTTCGATAAAATAGTTCTTGATAGCTAGCATGTCATTTGCTACTAGGGAACCTGCGTAATATCCTGGAGGCAAAGCAATTGCGAAATCTGCGCCCGATTTCGCTGCTGAGTGAGCTAGTTGGATGGTTTCTCGTGTGCTTGTTGCGCCTATTCCGGCGACGATCGGGACATGCGGAAGATTCCCTTCATCGAGGGCTTTTCGTGCTGTGAGTATGAGCAATGTGCGTTCTTCGGAGATCTGGATTGGATCATGTTGTTAGGAAGTTTCTAGATGAGGAGGAGAAATGAGAACCCACGAGATGGGGTGCTTCTCCCATGGTTCCTGAGATCACGGGAAATGTTCCGGCTTTCGAAGTAACTTCTGGCTGGTCAGATATTGGGCTGAAAGAGTCCATGTTGGAAAAACTTCAGAAATGCATACATTGTACATGTTTGGCAAATGAGACCAGATCAAGTATTCGATTAGTTCTGTTCTCAGAGAGAGTTTTTTTGATAGCGTTCACCTAGATCTTGACTGCCTTCGAGGAAAAACGTAGGTAATGGCGTGTAGATACCTTGTGGCAGTGTTCTCGCCATGCTTTCGTCCAATATGTATTGTTAAAAATACACTTTGTTTCATTCGCCCAAGTAAATACCAGAAGTTGAATATGAAATACGTGTATTGAACATTATAATCACACTGCCGGTATTTTATCAGCTTAGCAAAGTCACCTCTTATCCCTTGCTCATCCTACCTTCAGCGGGCAACTTGCCGAAAACCCCCACGTAAGGATATAGAGTGACCTGCTTCGTAATTATGCATAATTAAGCTTAATTTCTCTCCGATAAAGTACCTTGAAGTTGTTTTGTTCTTCGACATGATATATCCCACCTTTGCGGCGATCATCTCATCTCAACAATGGCTTCGTCGGGAGCAAATGCTGCTCACTCGCTTAGATGCTGCAACTATACTTATCATGAGATGTTATCGCGATGATCAGGATGGAAAATAGGCTTGATTATGTAGATCACTGTGATTGGATAACTTATGAATAGCACTGATGGAGGTTATTGGTCTTTAGGATGAGGGATAGAGGCGTAGAATACATGAAAGTCTTCATGCCATTTCTTTTTTCCATTAGCAATCTCTCATCGCCGTTTGCATTGGAAGGAACTGATGCGAAAATGACCCTCGACACCAAGAAATCCTCAAACATGACCGAAATCAATTCAGCACCAGAGTTTGAATCCATTGCTGCCCTCAAAGCAGTAAAAGCAGGACACGCAAACGACGTCGATATAGCTGCGCAGGTTCTCGCCGATGATTTAAATGGTAATATTTCGGAATCATGGACGTTAGCAGAAGACAAAGGTCTCATCCGCAAGATTGATTGGCGACTTATTCCCATTGTGAGAAAGAAAATCCCTTCCACATGACCACACGAAAGACAGACAGAAACCAAAGCTTTTGGTCTGTGCTACTCTTTCAGGCCTTGATAAAACTGCCATCTCAGCAGCTGCAATTTACAACCTAAGAAGCGATTTGAATTTGACGGGGCAAGAGTTCTCCTGGATTGGCTCGGCCCCTTTTTGGGGGGACTAGCGTTCATGGGCCCTTCCGCTTATTGTTTACAAAAGTATTCATCCCCAGAAGCTAGCTTTCACGTCTTTTCTGACTTCTGATCAAGATTTCCACCAGTCACTTACTTTGCTTTCAATGTATTTTGCTGGGGAGGTTTGGAAATGGCAATGGCGGCCAGCACCGGCTTTGGGAGTTTGTTTGCGTGTAGATTTCTTCTTGGGGGATTTGAAGCACTTCTCATCCCAGCGGTAACTTTACTCATTGCTATGTGGTATAGATTAGATGAGCAACCAGCTAGAAATGCCATCCTTTTGAACGTTATAGCTCCCATCCTCAATGGACTCGTCGCCTGGGCAGTCGGTATGAACACAGCGAAGAAGAAATCGAGCATTGGCTTACATGTTCCAGGTTATCACCAAGGACTCTTCCGTGCTTGGAAAATCATATTCTTGACTCTCGGTGCTTTCACGATCTGTTGGTCACTCGTAGTTTTCTTCTCTCTGTAAGTGTTTCACACAAAGATAAAGCATTTTGAGTCACGCTCTAACAAACTACAGACCAAACACCCCTCTTGAAGCAAGTTGGCTTTCTGAACGACAAAAATATATGTTGATCCACCGAAAATCAACAGACAATACCGGAATGTCATCTCCATCGCTCAAGCCCTCGCACATCCGTGAAGCACTGATAGATCCAAAATCATGGCTTATCTGGTTGGCTATTGTTGCACTCCAAGTCCCTAACGGTGGCTTGACAACCTTTAACACGCTGATAATTCAAGGCCTAGGTTTCGATAGCAGGACCACTGCACTTCTCGCGATGCCACCAGGAGCCATGAGTACGCTGTCTGGAATAGGATTGTCTATCCTTGTCGCGCACACGAGAAGGTACCGAACATCGATCGTGGCATTCTCAATTTTAATCCCGCTGGTTGGAGGAATTATATGTTATTCCCTTCCAAGAACCAACCTCGCGGGGCAACTGATTGGATTATATATCTTGTACACGTATTAGGCGCCCTACGTAGCGCTCGTCTCAATACACCAAGCCAATGTTGCAGGCCATACTAAGAAGATCTTCCTCTTCGCTTGGTTCTACGTCGCGTGGGCGGCTGGCAATATCATCGGTCAACAAACGTTTCTCGAATCTCAAGCTCCAAAATATACAGGTGGCACAGTCGCAATGATCGTATGTTATGTGGTGGCGATCTTTTGTGTACTTGGCTATGGGGTTTTGTGTACGAGGAAGAATCGTGAGCGACCAGAGGGAATAAGCGAGAATTTAGGGGCGAATGATTGGTTGGATTTGACGGATGGAAAGAATCACAGTTTTAGGTATACTAATTAATTGAAAAGATCGACAACTAGCCATCTATTTACCCCCCAACGCCTTCATCAATCATTCTATTCCTATCGTCTGTTTGCCGCCGCAGGCTTCTGATTAGGTTTGGGCTTTGACAACTTTGTTGTTCCAATAAAAGGTCCAATCCTCGAATTCCCGGGTCTTAGCCTCAATGCATTTCCCCTAAACTTTGGGCCGTTTTTAAGCATGGCTATGTATCCTGTACCCGGATTAGGGGTAGGTGCTCTGTTTTCTAGAATTGGCGCGCCGGCCGACTTCTTCGTTTTCTCTTCTGGTACGGATCTTTGGATTTCAGTGTCCCGTGAAGTTTGGGGATAATGCTCGGGGTTCGTACCCATTGGCAATGGTGTTTTTCTATAGGCATGACCAGAATCCTCGTTGGATGAAATCTGTTGTCGTGGCGATGGTGTCCTGGCTTGCACCACCTCTGTTGCAGGCTTTTTGACTGTTGCTGATTCCAGAGATACACGCTTCTTGGGCAGTGCTCCTACTCCGAGCCCACGCTTGGATTTACGTTGATTCGTGGGGCGGGTGTTTGGTCTTGGCCCTGCCTTGTAGAGTCGAGTATATCCTGAGCTGGTTTTCTGTCCATAGTCGAGTCCGTAGGTGAGCATGGGCTCCCCAACCCTTGGCTTTGGTTGTCCCACGGGTGATTTTGGGATGTGGGCCCACGAGCCTTGGTTGAGCTTTTCCTTAAGACGTGCGACAGCAGCTAGATCAATTGCCCCTGCTCTTTCCTCTACGAGTCCACGCTTCGATCCAGGTCGTCGCGGCGGTGGCAGTGTCAGTGGCACTGGCTCGGGTTTCTTGTTCTTGAATGGCCGTCCGACGAAGGCCCATGACTCCGCATTGAGCTTCTCTTTCAGACGTGCCAAAGCAGCTGAATCGATTGGTTTAGGGTTAAGGGTAGATCTTTTCGCTACCAGTCCACGTTTCGATGGAGGTGGTCGCGGTGCTGGTTGCGGTCGTGGTGCCGGGTCCAGCTTGAGCTTCTTTGATGGCCGTGGGTGTGGCTGTGGGAGGGTCCATTTGTGTGCATTGAGCTTTGCTTTAATACGTTCCAGAGCAACTGGATCGATTGTTGTAGATCTTTCTGAGAGCTCGGATGGAGCAAAGGGCATTGAAGCTACAAAAGTAGAAAGAACCGCCGCTGCGACAAATACGTTTGGAATTAACATGGTGAACTTTGGATGCTGAAAATATGTAATGTAAAATGAATGTAGTAATGTTTAACGAATGTAGGGCTCCGAGTGGAATGCAAATACCAAACAAACAAAGGAAGAAAGAAAATGACAGCGGGAAGAAGGGGGGTGTTGGATGGAGGGGAGGAATCATCAAGGAGCAGTTGGTTTATAAGTACCAGGAAGCTTCCAGAAGATAGGTTAAGAAATCTCCACACAGTATCAAAAGCTTGTAATCAATTGATATTCCGATATCCGCAAATGACGGTATGTCCATGACCTTACAAGGATAATACTCGATCTCAAACTGGTATCTGTAAGATCATCAACCAGAATGCCATGTAAACCCAGCTGTCGCCAATCATGACAAGAAGATCTGTACGAGGATAAGGCGCTAAGTAAGATATTCGTATATCTATTTTAGAAAGTTGACAGGTTGAAGGCAAATTTACGCATAACCTTCGGCATGGCGAATGAAAATAGTACATCCAAGACCTCTATGCTTGGCTATACCAGAAGGTCCATAAAATTGCCGCGCTCTATGGGCACACAATGGCGAGGTGCACGATAATCGTTCCCACTATCCCGGGGAGCAGAATAAATTTGTCGTCAAGATCTAGAGACTTATCAATGACAAAAAGAGGTATTTCCAACAGACAACATAAATACTGTCGAGTGAGAACAAGGTAGTGCCACTCCGTAGAGCTCCCTCTCGTATTATCAAGGCATTCTTGGGCGACATTCTCCAAGTATTCGCGCTTCGTTGTACTTCGTAACCAGATCTTCCCCAAGAGGTTAATTTAGAGTTCTCACGATGACAGAATTACAGTACAAGCTTACTCGTATTGTTATCGGGTGAACGGACTACAGAACGGACATGGCCGGATAGGGCGGGCTACTAACCCACTCTTCCAACCCACATTTCACGTCGTCTACATTTTTAGAAAGACTGATTAGCCATCCCATCTGACCAACTGACCACACCCACGGCCCAGAAGTTGACATTAGCGCTGTTTCTCGTTCATTACGATAGCTCATAGATGCGTCGGCGAAGGCGTATACACCCACACTCGAGACCGGCACGTGTTTCCATCGCGCGGCTTCCTCTCTTTATGGCGTGATAAAAAGTGAGACGTGTTTGACATCCCCACGTGGGAATGATCGGCATTCACTCACTGTACTGTAGTATCCGGGTAGATTGCGGGGTCTGAAGTCTTCGAGGCCTGAGAGACAGAGTAGTTTCGAGCTTGTGTCTGGGAGGTCATCCTGCGGGATATTTACATTTGCCATTCTTACTATTAGAGCCTCAGGCCTCAACAACGAGGAACGAGTTGGCATAGCCTCTTACTCCAGTCTCCTAGTACTAAAGGCCATACAAGGCCTGTAAATCGTACATAGTGGAGTAGATAAGTGGAATAGTGGAGTGGTGAAGTGGGAGAGTGGAGTAGTTAAGTGGAATAGCGGAGTAGCCAAGTGTAAGGTGACTAGAAGTACCCTATATTAAGGCATTCCAGTCCAGTAGAGTGCGTAGGAGCCTGTGGCAGAGCCTCGGAGTGCTCTACTGTGTGTTAACTTCCTAAAGAGGAAATTAACAGGGGAGGTACTAGGAGACTGGTGTTAGGGGCTCTACGAGCAGCCGCAGGCGTCTGTGCTCGCGAGGCCCGCTTTAAATTAGGATGTACATTTGCCGTAATGCTGCGCATCCCTTGGCCAGACGGAATCATTGGCAGAAAGATGCCCAAGAGTAGCCAATGAATGAGTAGATGACCTGGGAAACTCGTGTCTCGCTCTCTTTACAAACTGGCAATATAATAATAGGAATATTAATTGCACTGTAAACTATAGATAAGCAGTCTTCTACTCCCCTCGGAATCGGTATTTATGATCTTTATGACATCTCAGGAAGTGTAGCCCCAGCAGGTATCAGCTCGTCCATAGTCTCGTCTATCAACCTAACTTGAAGCTCCCGCCCCGCCTCGGTATACATGAGCGGTACGAACCTGCGGTGGTTAGCATATACTGTAGGTTCCATTCGTAAACCGCGAACATTGGAAGAACTAAATTTACTTACGGTTTGATGGTCCAATCAGAGACAAAACTGCCATGGCTCTCTGGGCCTTGGCTCAAAACGGCGTTGATATAACAGGAAGCACCGACCTCGGGCGTTCTTGCGAGGAAATGCTGAGCGACACCAAAGATCTTCTTCGCAATCATGGGGGAATCATGGCCTAAGGATGTCCCCTTGGTCATACCCGGATTACTCAAATTAATCAGAAGCTCATCAGGCTTTACTAGCTCGGCAAGTTTGGCGACGAGCATCATGAGCAGCATCTTGGAATTCGCGTATGTTGGCATTTGACCGAAGTTTTTGTGATCGTCAAACTGTGCTAGAATCGGACCCTTCGTCTTCAACGTATGCGAGTAGGCCATATCAGACCCAACGATACTGAGCACGGGTGGCTTCGAGGCGCCGGCGGCTTTCTGGGACTTGAGGACAGGGACGAGCATCATGGCCAGAAACACAGTTGACAAGTAGTTGACTTGTACCACAAGGTCGTGACCAGTACCGGCGGACTTCATCGACGTGGCTGGCATCACACCGGCATTGAGGATGGTGATGTCGACGCGTGGAAGCGAGGCACATTTCTCTGCAAAACTACGGATAGAGTCATACGATTCCATATCAAGGATCCAGACAGATATCTGGGCAGCTCCAAACGTCTTGCGCAATTCACTCGCGGCCGTATCGCCTTTGGCTTGAGACCGCACCGCCATAATGAGATGAGCGAGCCCTAGCTCGAGCAGCTGGCGGCACGCTGCCAACCCAATGCCCCCATTACTACCGGTCACGACGGCCGTCAGGTTTTCCGTGCGAAGATTGTCTGGTAGAGGTGTGGGTACAACGCGTTGACGGCACAGAAGGCCTCTGAACGACGCTTCGAATGCGGCGTTGGCTTCGAGCTCCGAGGACATGATTGATTGTAATTTGTAGGTAAGGGATATGTAGATTCAAGTTGCACGTATTTGATCTATAGCGGGAACCAACTCAGATATTTGTTGGCTGACACAACCTGCATTCCTACCTTCCCTGTTTGAGCACTGAGTAGGTGATATTCAGGTTGGTTAGTGTGATTGCTGCTGCATATTGACTGTAGCGAGCCAATCGGAGAAAAGGTACTCTAGCCTAGCCCTATTCTCGCTAAAAGGTGTACGTACTTCAATAGATAATCTTTATGCATGTCTCTCAAGAACTTGCGTTATCTAGGGAGTTCAGGATTGTTGACAATTCAAATAGAGCGTTGGTTTTAATTCCCCCTAGGAAAGAAATATAAGGCTTTTATACTATGCTTTTTGAATCGGGTTTGCTAGATAAACCACTCGCTATTGGCATCGCTTATTAAAGAGGGCGAGACGGTGCAAATACCGATTCAACTTCTTAAAAACATGAGCCCAATTGCTTTGTCTTAGATAACTTATATGGATTGTCCGAAAACTACTGCCCAAGTCCTATATGGTTGTGTAAAAGATTTCAAGAAGATATTTCTTGTTCACAAATATTAAATCCCAACGAGGGCCAGGAAAACAAGCCAGTCCAAATACAGGTTCTGCATTACATATTTGGAATGTTTGAGAGTATATCTTAGGGTGCTCTGGTAAATAGTATATGACCATATCAAGCTTATTTTTGTCTAACCATATGAGTGAGCCCCATATGATTATCTACAATTTGTTCTGAGATTTTATTTCGGGTTGTTATATCCTCGGGTAGTTACCGTGCGACTCGCTTTAGAAGAGCGCCGCCTTTAGGGAAAGGGGGGTTGAGGGGTTCAAAGCTAAGAGAAACGTTCCGTAGGTTCGACACGAGTCAGCATTCGTAAGGAGTATAGAACTCATATTGGTATGGTAGACCCTGAATATACATTTTCAGCTAAAGTGGCTATGACATTACATCCAAAAAAGAAAATGGTCATGGGTTTAATTCCAGGACTACAGGAAAAAAACTCCGCTAAAGTCAAAGGCGTAATCAGAGTAGCATTCACCCTCGCATTATGACCATTATAGAATTCGCCATGGCTGAAATTTCTTCGTCCAGAGTTGACCTGAGATTCATCCTTTTATAACTCCAATGAACGTATGCACTTTCTACTCATCATGATTAATGAAATGCGCAACCTAACCACAGCGTTCCGCAAATGGTACTCGATTCCATAGATCCCATGACTCCATTCTATTTGGAATGTTTCTAGACCCTCTTATAAATAGAACCCTTATTTTCATTAAATAGGCTCTAGAAATCCATGGAGTTATGGAATTCCAAAACACGTGACGAGCATGTACTTATTCGTAATACTATTCAATGACTTTTAGCGCTAGGAAACGACATATAGAGCGTATCGACGGTGACGAAGCAAGCTTAAATATAGCGTTTAATCCAGTTGATCACTTGTCTACAATAATAACATATCATTAGTAGAATTGTTGTAAGCTTACAAGAGGCGTTTAAATAGATGATTTCAATTAGTCTTGAGACCGGGAAAACTTTACTGGGTCACGTGCATTTATCATATGGCATCACATGGAAGTACCCTATATGGAATGGTATATTTCAGAGGTTCGTACAAATGGCATGGTATATTTCATGGGGGGGGGTCTGGTATGGAATGGATTTTCAGTTGCCGAACGCTGCTTAACCATGGTCCTTTAGATATGCCCAAACCCCTCATCCGGAAAAAGGCCTTTCCTGTGTTGTACGTTACGTCTCCGAATCAAACACAGATGGCAATTATCTTCGCATTGATTGGCAAAGGTACTTCGTCTCAGGCGAAAAGGGTTTAGGTTTACGAGCGTAGAGCATGTTAGCAACAGAGTAGAATCCCCTAAAACCCCTACACTATTCCACGTGGGACGAAAAAGATTTGTCTGTAGCTAAATTTCCTTCGTCCTAGGCGAAATAATTGGGGTTTTGTAGGGTAGCCAAAGCAACAGGATAAACCCCCCTGAAAAGGTTCCATTTTTTTTTTGCATTAGATGAAGTATAACGGGGAACATCCCGTACACTACCCTTTCCAAGATCTACCAAATGTGCTTAATCGAGTTAAGGTTATGTAAATAAGGAGGCTAGTCCTTAACTGAATCAATCTCCTATTCAAGGGACTAGGCCGCGGAATATTAGATTATACTTGAATCTGTAGCGTATCCTAGAATAGACAAAACTTAGTAAAATTCCATTCCCTTATCGAATAAGTAAAGCTAATTTACTATTTCCCAAGTAGTATTTTCTTAATATCTAATATATAAGCTTAGCGTTATACTGCTACTTAATACCTCGTTTTAGGCGAAACAAATGTAATCTTTCAGGAGGCTTTACCCTGTTCCACGCCTTAGCTACTTTTGAAAGCCTACATTTATTTCGCCTAGGATGAAGTGTAAGTAGGCATCTGTAGAGAGTTTAGAACTCTAATAAGAATGGTAGACCTTGAATGTATAGTCCGAGCCAAACAGGCTGTAACTTTCCTCGAAGTATAATGAAGATGTTATCGTATCTCTGAGTTCAAAGACTCGTACGCAACCTTTAATTGACAGTATCACGGCCCGGCGTGGCCGAATGAATCGCAATATCTATAATACGAACAACTTTGGCCCAAGTGCATTCTCGCCTATACATTGTGTTAACAGCCCCAACTATGCTATTACGATCAAGTCTTCAGGTAAGTTCTAGAGTCTGGAGAAGAGCGCCACTACATTAGTAGTGGCGACATCGTAATTCAAGGGTTAGCCTCTACCATAGAAAGCATTAGCACCAATATCAGACTAACGGCTACGCGCATGATATTTGTCCTATACTGTTTCAAGGATAGAACATAAGGTTGGATAGCTAGCGGATATGAATCATAATTAATACTTATGTCTAGAAAAGTCAGTGACTAAATGACTTACGTTATCTAGGCAAGGGTCTATTATATTACTCGCTTTACTACGGTCACCTTGTTAGCTTCAGAGTCAGAATCTGGTCTAGACCGAGGATCCATGTACCTAATGTAATCCTGTTCTGTTTATGTTTCTAGGATACTTGGTCCTAGGCGAAATAAATGCAACTTCGTCAGGGGCTTTTACCTTGGTTCTTCGCGTTAGCTACTCAAGGAAACCTACATTTATTTCGCCTGGGACGAAGCCGGTAATACGTCGAATTTGTGTTATTTCGAAACAAATGGAGTTTTATATACTGGTTTATCACCAAGCTTTGTATTACATTTAGCCAGATACCCATGTTCTCTGTCAGATTGTAAGCACCTAACAGCCGCCTATAACTATAGTAAGATATCTCTGTTCTTGAAATCAATCAACTTCGTTCTCTTACACACATCTACACTTCAAGCTACATTTAATCCTCAACTACGCTGCCCGATAGTTATAAAATATTCAAAATCTCAGCTCTCCTCCATGCAAATCACAACCATTCTTATAACAACCGTGGCCTATCTAGCCACAACGGCTTCGGCAGTTTTCACCGCGGATGTCGGATGGCCTGGCATACCTGATACTGCACCGTGTAACTACAATACCTACTGCGGCACGCAGAGTCAATCAAAACTATTCTATGTCGGTCGAAACGACTGTGTGTATGTCCTTAATAAGTTCCAAGTCGGAGTGGAACCGCACAACTATCAATGTACATATCAAGGAGCAAGTGGTTATGTCTGGTGCTGTAAATAGCTTGTCTTCTATTGTTAAGCAGCTGTCGGTACAGAGGGAGTCGGTGGGTAGATGACGAGAGGAGCGTACTAGGGGAGGGCGATTACTTGTTAGGGACTCTTATCTCCGCTCTTATCCGCGATTCGTGAGTGGTGGCGTTTGGGGGAAAGGGGAAGTGGGGTTTAACCCACTACGTTGGGCCTGTGTAGAGATGGGGTCTAATGCTGAGATAACGGCCTTTAGCTTCACGTAATCTCAATTAATGAAAGGCTTTTGTACGATTGTTCCTTACTACATTTACGTGACTGAAACCCCGACTTTTTGCCCGAAAAACTTGATAGCACTATCCCTTCCAAACTCCAAAGGGACCGAAAATACGTGCACTAACAACTAGATATGTGTGGATGAGATAAATGGGTCAAATTAGGGCTCAAACTCTTGGGAAGGGGGCTTGGTTGGCCAAACGACTTTGTTTTACGGAGAAAATAGTGTCTAAGTGAACACCTTTACTCCACTTAGCAGTGCACGTTTTTTTGAGCCCCTTGGAGTCTGGAAAGGATATAGTATGGGAATCAATTATATATCCTTTCTATAACTTCACCAAAAGTATGCCTAGCTAACATCTCTTAAAAAGCTACAGCTTCCTGATCCCAATTTGGCGAAGAAAAGACGTCATTCAATGATTATGTA
This sequence comes from Hymenoscyphus occultus, assembly GCA_900536445.1. Classification (NCBI taxonomy): domain Eukaryota; kingdom Fungi; phylum Ascomycota; class Leotiomycetes; order Helotiales; family Helotiaceae; genus Hymenoscyphus; species Hymenoscyphus occultus. The sequence continues at coordinate 23,593 of UNPT01000516.1, forward strand.
AGTGAAATGGAACTAAAGACACCCAATAAAAATTTCTAAATTACCCGGCGAGCTTGTACTTACTTTCGCATAGACAGTGTAGTCGCTGCCAAAAAAATAGGGAGCAGGAGCTAGTCAGCCATTTCGCTGGTGATGAGACTGAGTAAGGTGGAACTCAATCGTGAAATTCAAAGCTCAAACGAATAGACTTGCAAGCTGGCTGGCTGTCTGCTAATAGTTGTATAGATTGGAAAGAACTTCTGTGCAGTGTTGGAAAGTGACCATAAGCGAAGTTTGGGTAACTTTCCCTTGCCTTCATATACTAAACAAACCTCCTCCCTAAGAAGGGATGCCACAAATCCAGATGTCTCTGAATGTTTCTTGAGGCGTGAGAAGGCGATTTGCGTTTCATTGGCTAGGGGGTACTTCTGAGGACCGGAGGAGGGCAGAATACATCCAAGGTTTAGTTTTTTCCATTTTCGTTTCATTTTTGACTAATCCCAATAATAAGCCGTCACTCAAGATTTTGCTCATCTCCCCACACCAACCCCTCTGGGACGACTTTCCACTGGGCTAGCTCATCAAGAAGCTCTTCCATTTGTCTCCATTCATTTCTTATGCACTCAGCCTTCTCAGCGCTTCGAGGGGTGATCTTGGTTTGGAAAGGCTTAGGAAGCATCATTACGCCTTCCGCCAAGTCATTCATGTCAGGTATGATCTCTTGATTGGTTTCTGGGTCCAATAGTCTCTCGAAATTGAAAGCCCAGAGAATACGTCCAATTGCAAGAAACAAAGATCTATCCGCGATATGCATGCCTTGGCATTTTCGCCTTCCAGCACCAAAAACGAAATGATCTCTCTTAGTAGCGTCAGGGTTATTAGATGCATTTGTCGATGTCTGTTCATCACCAATATACCTCATGGGGTCAAACTGCCGTGGGTTGGGATGTCGCTTAGGATCGTTGTGCACAGCCCTAAACCATTAGCAAAATATTCCCCTCAAGGCTAACAAAAGAGAAGTATGCTGAAATTACACACCAGACGTTCAAGATGACCGTTGAACCCGATGGTATCTGGTACCCCATATACGTATCATCTTGAGTAACGGAGTGTGGGATCCCTAGTGTAAATCCAGGCATCCATCTCAGACTTTCCTTGGCACAAGCTCGGATGTAGGGAAGGTTAGGGACATCATTCAGATCGGGCATACGTTTATCGCCGCAAACACGTTCGAGTTCTTCTTGAGCATATTTCACCACGTCGGGGAAAATTGTCATTGCCTGAATGAAACCGACTAGTATGCTTGATGTCGTTTCAGACCCAGCCTGCAGCAATGAGCCGCCTAGATATGCGGCAAGGTCATCGGAAAATATTTCCTCCTCTTTCTGCAACTTAATAAGATCAACGCAGATGCATGGCTATAGTTACAGGTTAGGAATGCTTCATTTTGCCATGTTCAGGAGCTTTCGTACCTTGGCGCTGCCGTCTGCTAATCCCTGCTTTGCTTGAAGATAGAGGCGCCGGAAAAGGCTTAACTCTCGACGGTGTATCTCCCTCCCTTCTTTCTTGATGGGCAGGAGACATTCAGGTATATGTCTTAACATTGGCACAAGGTCCAGAAAGGCGGCCATCTAGAGTATTTTGATCAGTTTTGTTACTTCACTTCGGAAGACCCATAAAGGATACATCTAGGAATAGTTTTTTGGACTCACACGAGAACCACTGAGCTCGGAACCTCGGTCCAAAATCTTTAAAGATTGTTAGTAGCTCTTTCATTGTAACACAACTTTCTAGAATACTAACATCAAAGACTTCCTTAAATTCTTTCGTTTGTGTGCTTGTTGTCCGAAAGCCAAATGTCATCTGCGTGGTTAAGGACGCTGAATATCGACGCAGGTGGTTAATGAAGTCGCCGGGGCTATTCAAAAATCCAAGTAGCATTGCTTTGCTTTCTAATTCTTGATAGGGGACGTAAGTTCTTGCGGCAGATATGTTCAGAACTCGGTGTGCTATCTGAATTGGCATGTCAGCTAAATGGAAGCTTGTAGGGGGGAGAGTAAGTTGTGGCAAATGCTATGCTGTTAGATCTTCCCAGAACTTGTAGGCTTTAAGAGTTCAATTGTTTGATATCTCAACATAGTATATCACACAAGACATAAATTGAAACAAATTCACATACTTTGCGTGCCATTTTCCACACGTCGGAATTTGGCTAGAATATTTAGATTAGCCAGTCAATTACATGGTAGAACGGAGTGGATGACTCAAGTACCATAAATAGAATCCTTAGTCCACCGCTGAGAATATCCTGGGCGATATATGCCTGTGGTCTAGAAGAGTAAATAGCACCTCGCTTATCTACGAGGTCTTTGATAGCCAAATCTGAGTTGAGAACAATCATGACTTTGGTCCCTAACATAAGTGAATAGATCGGTCCATACTCTTGAGCCCATTTCTCAAATTGTAAATGTCGCTTCTGATTGGGGATTTGGTGTAGGTTACCGATGAGTGGCAGTGTAGGTGGTCCGGGGGGGTAGCTACTTGGTCTGCGACCAATTTTGCTCAGCTTCCAGAAAACAGCTGAAAGCACAATTGCAATAGCAGTAAATGTAATCGTATTCGCGCCTTCGAAAGACATAGCGCCGACTTATAATGGTAATGTTGTAAGTAGCTTTTGATCGTTAAACCCTTCCATGAAAATTGAAGCGACCAGAATTAATTCCCCTTGCGAACACGGAGGAACTTTGATGCTGTCTCCTTTACGGGTCGGTGGAAATTTCAGGTGGGTCAAGAACGTGCTACTGTACCCTAGCCTAGGTGTTGTGAACCGGGGATTTTGGGCCAAGAAATTTCCGACCTTCACGCGCAGCAAATGGCAATTCAAGACGAACTTCTAGCGACGAAACTTAATTCTCAGGAGACGAAGATAGAAGGAGAGCCTGATGGAAACCCCGAGGAAGATATTAAGAAACAATTTTCAGATGCTCTGACAGATACAGCAGCAGTTCCCCACGACGAATTGTCCTGCAGGAGCACGTCTGTCCACAATTATATGTGGACCACCTCCCATTTATGCCCACCCGTGCAAGGTATTTATTTACTCCCTGAAATCTGGAGAGGGAAGCCGATTTCCGAGTACTTTTATCTGTCTAAGCGCCTAGGATTGACTTTTACGAGAGTTTCAAACTTATCGATCATAATTCGAGAGTACCACCTATATACGTAGTATAGAGCCTTCCTCTTTTACAACTTTTCGGTCATTACACCATTCTCCCTATCACCAGCGAGTTAGTCGGAGCTACCGGTCGTAAGTTAAGAGGGTAGAGTAGTAATTTGCAGCCTAATCCCAAGGAACACCAGCAAGTTAGTCGAAGGTACATCTCGTAAGTCAAGAGGGTTTAGTAGCTACTTACAACCTAATCCCAAGGAACATCAGCGAGTTAGTCGAAGTTACCTGTCGTAGGTTAAAGGGGCTTAGTATACACTTACCAACTATTCCCAAGGAACACCAGCAAGTTAGTCGAAGCTACCGGTCGTAAGTTAAGAGGGTAGAGTAGTTACTTACCAACTATTCCCAAGGAACACCAGCGAGTTAGTCGAAGCTACCGGTCGTAAGTCAAGATAGTAGAGTAGTGACTTACGCTCTATTCCCAAGGAACACCAGCGAGTTAGTCGAAGCTATATCTCGTGAGTTAAAGGGGTTTAGTAGTAACTTACGGCCTATTCCCAAGGAACACTAGCGAGTTAGTCGGAGCTACTGGTCGTAAGTCAAGATAGTAGAGTAGTTACTTACCCTCTATTCCCAAAGAACACCAGCCAGTTAGTCGAAGCAAATTCCTTTACTTAGTCTATTAATACTTACTTCCTACGCTCGAAATCTAATTAGAAAATCAAATCGATAACGTTCTGTTTTACGTACATTCTGTATTCCTATTATTTAGCGCTGTCTTTGCTTTTACTATTATAGTAATTCAACTTACTTTGAATCGTATATTTCGAGTTGTAAATAATCCGTTTCTACTTGTATATATAGAGAATAATGAATATAGTTCTTGTACAGTCGTGAAATCTAGCCTTAACGTTAGAAGCTAGTATTCTGAATGAGAAAGGAGCGGGGTTGAAGAAGATGGAAGCGGGGGATTCATACTTAGAGACTATAATTTTAGCGCTAGCCTTGTGCGGCTGAGCAAAGATAACGTGAGTCGTGGTGTAACGCGGGTATCAGTAGTAACGTAACGTAGTTAACTTCCCGAAATTTCCTTACATCAAATTAACTTATAGTAAGGTGCTATAAGTATTCGGACAGGGTCAGTGCGCAACACTACCAAATGCTACTTAATTTAGTCCTGCTTTAATATTTTGTATACTACCCTTTTGCCTCGACAACTACCTTTACTCTATAAATATATCCTTATTATAGTACGCCGCGGCTGTAAGAGACTATATACTAAATAACTTAAGAATGTAGGTTCAAGCTTAACTATTAAGGATTGCGTGAAGAGAGAACTAAAATACGGGAAGAGGCACGTCTTTTATAGATGTTGTCTCCGTACAGACTATCTTGCCGCCGAATATACTAGAAAGTTCTACGCGGGCAAAGCCTAGGTCCTAACTAGGTTCTAACCCTAACAGCGGCCCTGAATTAAGCTCGCAGATGTAGTCTAGAATCTACGAATTACGCTCCCTCGGTTGGTCCTATAATCGTATTAAAGCAAAGTATCTAGAGATCCCTCGAACGACTATTGTCACGGGTCACATGCAAAGTGTACAGTGCAAGTGAAAGGTAATGTATTTCCAAAGAGAATAAGCTGAAGAGAGAAGAGAAGAGAAGAGAAGAGAAGACTCTTCGTACCAGTGAAGTCTCTGATGCCTGGTCAGAGCTTCTTGCTCTAAGCGTTGACGATATGGCGGTAAGGTACAAAAAGAGGGGAAGGCACGTGCGTGTGCACAGCTACTCCATAGCCGTGCTTTATCCTGGGTACTAACCTATTACAATACCCCCCTTCCTACTTTCGTACACGCCTCCCTCTTCTACGAGGTCCTCTATTGTGTCGCGTTAGCGCCTCTTCCTATCGGTCTAGTGCAGTAGTCTCTTGTAGCGCTGAAGCCGGCTCCCATATAGGCCTAGTATAGTCTTTCTATTTAACAAGATATTGTTTTCTCTTCCTATTACTTGATTTCTCGTCTAGAATCATCTCTACCTCCTATTCTTCTTTATTACCAACGATTACTAGTCCTGGTTGCGAGTTGTCTTGAACTTGTCCTAGAAGTGGGTCGTCTGAGGCTGCTCGGAGAAGTTGGCTGTGGAACATATTATAAACTCTAGGGGGTGTATTAAGTCTATAGCTGTGGGAGCCTATAATCTCAATAACTGTAAACTTAGCGTGCTTAGCATTAAGTTTCTTTGCTGGTCGATCTGTACGTATATTAGCTAAGTTTAGCCAGACCTTGTCCCCTACTTTAAACTCTGGAGACTATTACCTTTTTCGATTTACTACCTCTTATTGAGTTTACTAAGCTACTGCCATTGATGCCTAGGCCTATTCTCTTGCTTCCTTCAGCTTCCGGACCATTACATCTGCTACTTGGATTAGGGAGTTCCTAGCTTAGAGAGGTCCTAGGTCTGCTTTTAAATCCAAAGGATCTAAATTATACCCGTGGGATAAGAAAAACAGGCTTACTCCTATTAAAGCTACGTTCCGCCCTTTTACCCCTAGTTGAGCAGAGGGTAGTATATTGTACTAATTATCCTAGGCGTAGGAAACGAACATCCGTAGGTAGGTTTTAAGAGTTTGATTTATTCGCTTAGTAGAGCTATCTATCTTAGGGTAGCCTGCTGTCGATAGCCTCCTTTGAATTCCTAGAAGTTAGTAAACTCTTGTCTATAAGGCCCCTACAAATTATGTGCCTCTGTCCGATACAACCGCTCTTGGGACCCCATGCTAGCTATAAACGTTCTGTATAAACCACTTTGCTACTGTCTCTGCTTTAATATCTAGTAGTCCATTAAAGACTATATCTTTGCTTAACCTATCCGTAATAACGACGATATTTGTACAGCCTCTACTCTCTAGAAGTTCGACGATAAAATCAATAGAGAGCTCTTACTAGACCTGATTAGGAATAGGTAAGGGCTTTAGAAATCCCTGCCTCCGGTCCCTCTAAGCTTTGTTTGCTCTACACTTATCGCAATTTCGGACAAATCTTCTAATATCTTGCGATAGTCCTAGCCAGAAATAGCCTTGTGATAGAATAGCTGCTATCCCTTCTCTTCCTAGGTGCCCACATATAATTAAGTCGTAGACTTGCTAGATTATCTTAGTACGTAGCTCTCTAGAGTCTAGTACCTAGCGCCGGTTTCTAAAGAGGAGCTTCTTTGTCGCTAATACTTTGTATTCAGTAATAGAGACTCGGAGCTTTAGCTTAATTAGGAACAGTCTTCTCCCTTCTTGTATAGCTTATAGCGCTTTCTTATATCCTTCGTCTCCTTCCTCAGCTTCCGCCCAAAGTAGTTCCAGTTCGGAGGGCTAGGGAGTATTATTATTATCTACTATAGGCTGTTCGAGTACGATTAGCGTTTCTAGGTCTTCTAGTATAGGTAGTGTTATTCCCCTTGGTGATAATCGAAGTGTAACCGGGGATACTCTTATATAGCCTACCACAAGTCCCTTAATAGCTTCGGGTTTTAGTAGTTGTACCTTGCGATACTATAACCTATTATCGCTACTATTGGCCGGCATATCTTGTTCCCTTCTTAATAGAGCGTCTGCTTATTTATTCTCCTTTCCTAGAATATAGCTAATTAAGAAGTTATAGCGTAATAGAAGTAGTGACCATCGTATCTAGCGTTCCGTGAGTTATTGTACTATTATAAAGTACTCTAGGTTCTTATAGTCGGTTCGAATTTAAAAGTGCTTTATAGAGCGTAGGTCTACGTCCTATTCTTCTAGACATCTAATAATTACTAGCATTTCCTTGTCGTAGATTTCGTAGTTATACTTAGTAGGTGCGTTCTTCTTTGAGAAGAATATACAGGGGCGTAAAACTCCCTCTTCGTCAAACTATAGAAGCGTACCCCCTATTACCCACCTAGACAAATCGTACTCAATGACTATCTCTCTCTTTAAGTTAAACTAGACAAGTGTAGGGGCTCGAGTAAACAAGTGCTTTAGCTTTTAGAAGGCCTTTTCTACTTCTTCTATCTAAGAGAAGGCTTGATCTTTGTAGGTAAGTTTAGTTAGAGGAAGTAAGATCTCTAAGTAGTCCTTAATAAAACGTCGGTAGAAATTTACAAAGCCTAGGAAGCTCCTAACTCCTTTTACGCTCTTTGGTACTTACTACTCGAGGATAGCCCTAACTTTCGCTAGGTCTATTTGTACCCTATGAACTGTGTCGATAATAAAACCTAGGTACTTTATTGATTTTACCTTGAACTCGTATTTGTTAATATCTAGCTATAAGCCCGCCTCTTGTAGTCGTAGGAAGACTTTTTGTATATGTTCTCGGTGTTAATAGAGGTCCCTATTTATATAGATTAGGATATTATCTATATACGCGGAATAGAACTCGTCGAGGTAATCCTGTAGCGCCTAGTTAATATATTGCTAGAATGTACTTGGAGCATTTGCTAGTCTAAAGGGAGTAACTATCTACTTGTAGAGGCTGTACCTTGTTCGGAAGGTAGTTTTCTACTCGTCTCCCTTCATAACCTGAATCTTATAAAACGTAGCTGTAATATCGAGTTTTGTAAACTACTTCGCTTAGCCTATACTCCGTAGCGTCTCGTAGATCAATGGGAGGGGGTAGCGGTCCTTCCTTGTAATCTGGTTTAGGCCACGGTAGTCTACACAGAAGCGTAGTCTACCTCCAGGTTTTCGTATAAACAAGACTAGCGCCGACGCCGGGAGTTACTTACTCGGATAAACTGTTTATTAAGTAACTTCGTAAGAGTCTGTCGGAGTACTAAAAGTTTGTCCTTCGACATATTATAAAGAGGACCCCATAGTACTTGTAGTTCCTTGCCGTTTACCTGTTCTAGCTCAATCTTGTAGTCTATACCTGGTCCCCGGAGTAGAGGTAGTGTATCTAGTTTCGCTTAGCTATAAAGGTCTAAAAACTCGTGATATTACTTTGGGAGTATTATACAAGGGTCTGTCTTCTTTTTCTTTGCTAGGGCTTTCTTAATATCTACTATGCTAGCTATAAACACTTCTATCTAATGTTTTCTCTTTCCTCTAGTCCATAGGGTTAGGGTTAGGGTTAGGGTTAGGGTTAGGGTTAGGGTTAGGGTTAGGGTTAGGGTTAGGGTTAGGGTTAGGGTTAGGGTTAGGGTTAGGGTTAGGGTTAGGGTTAGGGTTA
>UNPT01000594.1:0-23276 GCA_900536445.1 Hymenoscyphus occultus
CAATGAGGACTCCACCCCCCTCCCCCTCCTCCAGATCCACAAACTCAAAACCAAACTCCTGACACAAATCCTCCCACTCCCCCTTCTCCATACCCAAAACCGGCGTCTGGCTCTGCTTACAAGCTACCGCTAGCACGACGCCATCCCAGTCGTATCCACACCCCTCTTTCACCACGTCGCCGACATGCGTTAAAAGTTCTTTGATGGCGTCCAGGTCGGTGGTAGAGAGGGGTTTTTTAAACGTTACGATTATGGCGCCGAGGGCGTGGAGGACTTCTTTTGCGGCTGGGGAGAGGAAGTCCCGGGACCAGGTGCGGGGTGAGGGCGTTTCGTCGAGCCAGATGGGGAGGGTGGTGCTGTAGTAGGGGGTTGTGAGAGGGTAGGTGTGGGTGCTTCCTGCTAGGCCTGTGGGGGGAATTGTGGTGTGCGTTTTTGTGAGGACTGGTGGGGTTGTTAGTTTATATTGGTGATAGGATGGGATGAGGGGGGGGGGGGGGGTTGAGATGTGAGATGAGAGAGAGATACCTTTGAGGAGGTCAAGGAGGGAGGAGTCTGGGCGGCTGACTGCTAGGATGCGACGGGGGTTTTTGATTTCCATTTTTTGGGGGTCCTTTTTATTGGGTTTATTTTGTGTTTGTGTTTGAGGAGAGGTGGATGAAATAGATGAGATGAGTTGAGATGAGTTGAGAGGTTCAGACACTTTCACGTGATGAGGCTGGATTGGATCATCATTAATTCCATATCCATGGATTGTTTAGAACCTGAATATATTCACATAGGTAGGTATCTTCACACCAAACCAAAGCCCAAGAAACAAGCCCGTAAAGCACATCTATTCAGATCTCACATGTAAAATAGGCAAAGATAAAAAGTGCCATAATTTAGCCAGCACTTCTCCCTCATCTTGCCATGACTTTTTATGCCTCGAAAAAAAAAGCGAAGAAACGCCCAAATCAAATATATGCCCCACGCCATTATGAAGATTTCCCATTGCATTGCATTCAATTTCCTCGATCCCCTCCCCATAGCTTTAACCCCGAGGGGCTCCTCGCCCACCACTGGCTCGCGCTCGGCTGACTGTTGCTCTTCCTCTTGCTAAACCGACACCTCTTCCTTTGACGCCGCGGGACTTGAACATCGGTGCGTTTCTAAGGCCAAAAAGTATGAGAATGTGTATGAAAATAAGAGAGGAGGGGGGAGCATCATACCGTAACATATCAGGCACGATGAAAAACCTCACATGGCTTCCCCGAATATAGACTTGGTCCAGATGGCTCACTCTTCCATCGCGAGCCGTGACGGTGATATCCTTTAGTTGCACATTCATGTTATCCTCCGCTATTGAGTCCAATCAGTATCTATCTTTCTACAACCCCATTTCCTGCCCTGGCTCGTCTGCGAATCGTCTTGGGGGTGCTCATGGCTGCGGAGGGAAGAACAAACCCTCTAGTAGTTTTCCACGGTACACTTGGCCGCTGGTAATCTCAAGCGTAACGACATGTCCCTGTTCCAACATCGAGAAGTTAGCAAGAGCGCGTTTTGCAAGGGCTTCTACGCGGGGAGTGGAAAGGCGGGGTGGGGAGGACGAACCTGGGCTTCGTTGAGGAGCTTGATTGGGATACCGATCGTACTCGTCATTATGGCGGTAATAAATCTGCTAGAGCTGCGTAAGAATCCGTGTTGAGCTCGAAGGAGAAAGAGTAGTGTGGGCGTTGGCGCAGAGTCGTGAGGTTTGTTCTGCGCTCTTGAACCTCCAACCTTTGGATGCTGCTGCATCTCAAAATATTGGCGCTAGTGAAGCTTCCCTGTCTGAGCTCTGAACCACCCACTGTAAGTGAAGTCCACCACAACCACGTATCTCACGTTTCTTCCCAAACTTCACACGTAATCCAGAACTTTGAGAAGGAAATTAATGGATATGTCATCCTTCAACATCTCCGCCACACTCTCGCTTTTCCGGCTTGTCACACGTCCGAATTTATGTCTTCCTCAATCTACCTTTGCGACGTTCAACGATCTACCAATCCCTTTGGATAAAGCTTTCGAGGGGAAGTATAAGAATGTGGATATTCGAGCGGTGATTCTGGATAAAGATAATTGCTTTGCGAGACCGCATGAAAATGGGGTTTTTGAGGGGTATGAGGTTTGTTGGTTTCTTATTCTTATTCTTACAAGGCAACTATTCTCACCTCTTCTTTACTCTCTTTATCTTGTGTACTCAAACCAAACTCATTCATATGAAAATTGGGATGGGGAAAAGAGCTAATAAAACCACCCAGAAACACTTCGCCCATCTCAAGAAAACGTACCCCAACCGCAAACTCCTCATCGTCTCCAACACCGCGGGCTCCTCCTCCGATCCCACGCTTTCCCTTTCAGCGGCTGTGGTGGAAAGTACGGGGGTGCATGTCCTTCCCCATTCGAGTAAGAAGCCTGGGTGTGGAGGGGAGATCATGGAGTACTTTCGGAAGTATCCCGAGACGGGGGTTACGAGGCCGGAACATGTTGTTGTGAGTTTTTATATTTTTGATTTACTTGGGGTTCTTGGTGTGGTGCTGTAACATGAAGTGATATTGTCACTTTTACACTTTTCTCGTGAGAGCTTTTTTGGTGGTATTTTGCTTTTCGTTTTTGTTTTGAAGCAAGAAGGCTTTGGGAAAGATGCTAATTTACTATCCCATTAAAAGGTTATAGGTGACCGCCTTACCACCGATGTCATGCTCGCGAATACCATGGGGAGTTACTCGTGTTTCCTGAAAGATGGAGTGTTGGGTGCACAGAAGCTAAGCTTTGTAAGTCCATTCCCACTTCGGGCTCTTCATTCCCTCCAGTTGTTTCCTTTGAATATACTTGATCTAACAAGTCTTTAGCTCGCTAAAATGGAACAGCGCTTCGCGAATTTTATTCTACGGAGAGGGTACGTTGCTCCTGACCCCTCGAGTCCTTTTTGAGGAAGTAGAGGGGTTGGTTGTAGGCTTTTTGTGAGATTATGATGATGATGTAATGTAATTTATGTGGAGTCTTTGATGATTTGCGATGTTTTTGTTGTGGGACTTGTGGATGTAATTATAGTATCTTAAGTGATTGTGTGTGTAGATGCATGTATATACAGATAGAAATATAAATGTTTATGCCAGAAGGCTGAATTGTGCCTCGCTTAATTGGTTGGTCTCTAAGAGTAGAAAGGTTACTAAACATGTTTCGATAGTAATGTAGTGATCATTTACCTAATCTCCAGAAAGCCAAAGTTCAGTTTCCATTAAAAAGGGCCACTTTCGTCTCTTTTGTTGGAATGGATTTAGGTGTCTAGGGATACTTTGCACGTGAGAAGAGTTATTACATTATAATAAGCAAGTCCCCTATATTATTTACTTCTTAGCAATGATTGTTGTTTTATACTGACACTCTTGAATTTCACCTACATAAGGTATGTTTTGTTATATACTTGTGTTGCATTTCGCTAGAGAATGCCTTCTGATCCTTGCTCTAGGTGAAGTGAAGCTACCAAGTGAGAAAAACGAGTATAAGATAGTCTTATTTTTACTTGTATCGTTTCTGCTAGTTGAAAGAATAAAGACCGTCAAGCTTAAAGTGCAGAAACTAGAATTGGAAAAGGTGGAATATCTAAGTTCCTGTCATTTGTCCTCTTTTGTTCCATGTTGTTGCAGTGGACAGCTGAGACAATAGAGTGGATATAAAATTCTACATATACACAATCAGTTTTGAAGCTCTATGGTGTTCTTGGTTTTATTAGGTTTTTTTTTTGATAATCCTTTAAGCTGAAGTAAGGAGCCTGGTTGTAAGTGATCAAGTGACCATTGAGTCTAACAACGTCACTTCCCCCTGGATTTCCTCGCCTAACATACAGTAATTCACCCACTCAACTTCACCACTAAAATTAAAAGTGGTCACATTCTACTTATCGGATATCATCGGCATGTACAATCGGTTATTCCTGCCAATATAATGCTATTGCTAAGCTAGTTGCGCTGATGTCGGCTCAATCTTATACCGATCCACAAATGTGAATATTTCAAAACACCCCCTCCTTCCCCGCTTCCATTTCCTTTCCAACTCCTTCCACCTTCCATCCATCATCCTCTTCGCAACTCATCCTTACAGTGAGTGTCGTGATGGAGCAAACAGAGAGCCCACCGATGGGTCATCCACCTGAACATCCACCTGAGCATCCTACTGAGCATCCTACTGAGCATTCATTGGAGCATATAATGGAGCATTCGACCGATCAACTGGTGGACCGTCCAATGGAGCAACCTGTAGAGCAAGAACTGATCCAACCTGCTGAGGAACATGTGGTTCAGCGAGCAGATCAACCGCCGGAGCATCTAGTAGATCATCCGATGGAGCAACCTGCAGAGCAACAGGTGGTCCAGCAAATTGTTCAGCCTGCAGAGCAACAAGCGGTTCAGCCAGCAATTCAACCAGTGGAGCAGTCAACAGATCAATCAGCGGAACAACCTGCACAGCAACAACTAAAGCGGCCAAGAGGTCGACCACCTAAGAAACATGCGGCGAGACCAGTAGAACAGCCAACTGATACCCCCAAAAAACACAAGAATCCTGGAAAGTCCTGGAGTGACATTGAACTTCGATACATTTGGGATGTTGTTCAAGAGCAGCGAAATGAGGGCATGGCTGTATGTTATTTTACCCCTTTCCCTTCTCAGATCTTCTCTGTAAGCAGCCTTAGGGATGCTCATCAACCTCTTTTACTCTTCGCTCCCACCTTTTGAGAAACAAGTTGACTAATTCATTGCAGTGGAAAGATTGTGCCATCGCTATGCATTTGGAAATGAGAAAGCAAAACCGTAAGAGCATCTCTTCATTTGTAACTTAGACTGTTACTTCGTTCTCATGGTTCACTATCTGCCCTCTACAGAACTTGAGCAAATATTATTTCATAGTCTCATAAATACATAAGCTTACATTCCATATTCTAGATGTCCGTCGCCGTTATGAAGCCCATAGTCTTCTCCAAGCCTGGAAGAAGTACTTCACTGAAGCTGCTAAGAACCGAGGAACTTTCGATTACATCAACAGCGCACCTCTCGCCAAGCGACCTCCTCCCCGACAAGCCCCAAACAACTCGAGATATGTCGTCAAGTCCCACTACCGACCACAACAGGTTCTCATTGCCACCAGTTCTAGATCTGCCGCTTCCTGGGGTTATGGCACAGAGGAGTTTGAACAAGCAGTTGAAGATGGTGGAGCTTCTGCTGCTACGGAGTACGAAGATGAAGACGAGGAGTTCGGTGGCAACGATGAGCTTTCCAATGCGGGAGGCAACATGAGAAGTCTTTCACGTGCATCAAAGGAGGTTTCATCCAACGACCGCTACGAAAATGACGACGATGATGAGTTTCCTGATGTAAATGAGCTCACAAAGCAGCCCGCCAGATCCTTCAAGGCCTCCGAGACACCAGTCGCACGTTCTCTTCCTCCAAGAGCTTCAAAGTCAAGCAAGCCACTTGTCGATTACAGCAGTGATACTGATGATAGTCTTGCTGATGATGATGATGACTATGACAATCAAGCTGGTAAACGTAAGTCTCCAAGCATCCTTGCCCTCTATGAAACATTACTAATACTTGTCACCCAGAACCTCGCAAGCGTATCAAGGAAGTTATTGTGCACGCAGGTAATGAAATCGAGTTCGATTATGGTAGCGAGTCTGGACGACCAGCTGCATCATCCACCTTTGCACAGTCGCCACACCCAAAGAATCAACTCAGTTTTGTCAGAAGAGGAGAGTCAGAGGCGGAGGACACGAAGTTCCCACCTACCACCGCACCAAGACCACACAACGTCTTTGATGTCCCTATCGGCCTTCCACACCAAGCTTATATTGAATACCCATACAAGACACCAAGCATCAAATCCGATCCCAGCTTCCTCGCTGTCCCTCCTCAACCCACACCACGTAATAAGCCAGGTCCCAAGCCATGGCGCCCCGATCCCTCCAACTTCAAGGCTAAACCCTCCCGTGCTTCTCTCGATGCTCACATGACCCAAGGCACAGGAGTCTACTGGCAAGACCCGGGTCGAATCTTGACATACAAGCAAAAGCAGGCCAAGAAGCGAGAGGAGTTGATGGCAAGCCGTGAGGCGAGAATAAAGGCTGGTATCAAAGTTCCTGCATTGAAGAAGCCACGCGTTAAGGAAGTTCCTCCTCCTTTGATCCCTGAGAATTTCAAGGGTAATGCGTTGACGCAATTACAGGCTCTTCACAATCAGCAGCTTATGGATGATATGATGGGTAATTCTTGAAGAGGCGAGATTGAGGTGCTTTACATGCGAATGATTTTGCGGTGTTTATGAAGGTGACGTTGATGATAACTATACAAGGAAATCAGATTGAGCGAAATTGAGCTTGTATTGGGAGGCAGTAATTCAGAGATCCTTAGATAGCGAATGAGAGTACCTTTCTTAAGAAATCTTGTGTGTACGTGTGATACTTTAACACTTAGATTCACCTTTGGTAACTTCAGTCATTTTACGATGATCTGTGAAGTGGGTTTGTGAACAAAGTAGGGTGTAGCAGCTTCAGATGAGGAACATAGGATTTGAATCATTTCTCAAATATCTTCGTTGAAACTCGTCTTATTATTTTCAGTTGTTCCACCTCAACTGAGAAAGATAGCGATGACCAGTAGTTTAAGCGAATTATAAATACAAATCAGAAAAACACGCCACTCCTCTCTTCTACAACCTGGTATTATCTTTATCTTGCACATCCTGAAGCGTAAATCTATGATATTCAGGAAACAATAAATGTAGACACTTTGACAACGTTTCTCTTATGTAACGATCAACAGTATATAAATTATCTTGCTTTTTAGCACAAATAGTTGAATAGACTCAACCACCAACAGTTAAAGTAATAGGAAA
The DNA here is from genome assembly GCA_900536445.1 of Hymenoscyphus occultus. Lineage (NCBI taxonomy): Eukaryota > Fungi > Ascomycota > Leotiomycetes > Helotiales > Helotiaceae > Hymenoscyphus > Hymenoscyphus occultus. Next base: position 6,910 of record UNPT01000594.1, read on the forward strand.
TTATTGCTACAGTAGCAAGACACCATCCAAACCCCTATAGTTTGATTACATTAGTTCACAGAGCTAACATATAAAACAAAGTACCTAGGTACCTTGATTTGTAAAAGTAAACTGGTCTGTAAATTCCTTCCAAATGAGAGTAGTTCTCTAAGCCTATATCGTAGACTTGAGAAAAGTCCTTTGCCTTCGTGCCATGTGCTGGAGTCTCGAAGAGAGATCTACAGGTCATCTCCGTACAGGCCTGTTGTACAAAATAGAATTTTGTAAAATTTCTTAGGCCCTATGACATCTATAATTAGTTGATTGTTTGTACTAAATTTGTACGATTTTGTTTCGCAAGCTAAATAGGCTCTTGCTTTGGGACTTAACGAACATTTATATTCCTCCTCCTTTGTTAAGCAATAGATGATTTCTGTCAGAAATAATGGCATGCAAATTAGTTAATAAGTACGTTCTAGGGCCTTAATTAGGTACTCTGCCTTCAAAATGCATCGAGACCTAATATATCACTGAAAACCCTTTTCTGCTAACCCGCCTGCCTCCACTCAAGACAACTCCAGCTTATTTACCATTATACAGTACTTATATATCTGGATCCCATCCTTAGATGCACATTAATTTATCTTAAGGTACTCCACACACTCGTAGCTTTGTCGTCCCTATTCTAATATATTAACACGTTATCGTTTCAGAGAACTTTCAGAATTCGCATCTCCATTACAAATCGATCAATATATGAATGAGTCTATGTATTACTCACCCCTTAAGGCCTACATTTAGTCAAACACTGATCGCTGGTGTATAGATACTCGGTCTAGACTTCTTCTACCATGGCAGTGGCAGCGAAGCCAAGCGCGAAGATAAAATTAAGGAGACGTATATTAACGAAGTATTTGGTGGTTGATATAGGTACCGATCGAATCGATGAGAGTAATTGTCCTATAAGAAAGTCATAGTTATTCGTCATATATAAATAATCCAGGCATATAGATATCTCAAGCAAACAACCCGCCTTGCAAGTTCCGAATACCTAGATACATCTGTAAGTACAGCTTAGCAATACCTCGGTAGTGCTATATTTCTCCTCGCGTCGGTGCTTGTAAAACTATCAACTTTTAAAAGAGCGATAGAATGAGGTGCCTCAAAGGAGAGCCTAGGGTTTCTTGGAATCGGCTAGATATCCATGTTTTTTATAGGCATTCGACTCTCGACAATAATAATAGCGAGAGAACTCCGCTCTAGAAAAATCAATCAATTTGATCTCTCTTGTAGAACTATATTATAAGTATACTCAAATCGAAATCACGCTACGCGATAGTTAAAGCCCAGGTCACTTTCCTACGTAATAGACCCCCGAAAAGGTCCTATAACCATGTCAACGAAGAGCCACCATTTCCCTAGTCCTTGTCGCCCTATAAGAACTCCCCAAAAGTCTCAAGCTCTCTTCCTCTTATTTTTAGAATCGTAAATTTCTTTCTTGTCATCTTTTATTTTGTTGTTCCCCGCTTCCTATGACTAGTCGCTTAATCCCTCCTCGGAAACATATTCGGGTTCAAGATACCATATTCGCGTTCTAGCCAGTGAGAATCAAGAATAGTGGAAAACTCCCTTTCGAGCTAACTGGCCGTAGGATATAGGTTTTCTGTGAATACCGTATTCGCTTTCTCGTTAGTGATACTCTAGGAGAGTGGGAAGTTCCCTTTCTGTAATCACCTCTGCATTTTACAATTCTAACACCAATCCTATAAGGAACTATAATAAACCTACATACCGGACATATAAGTACATCAACACCAAACTCCCTCCGACACCTCTGGATTCTTATATCAATCCCCGCAGAAACTAACAAGTTCCCCCATTTCAACCCATCTCTCTCCACCAACTTCCCAAGCTCCCCTTCAAAAGTCTCGTGTATAAATCCAATCTCACAAGCCCTTACCAACCACGTCCCCTCATCAACATCCAACAAAACCAATAAACGCAAAAGTCTAGAAAATTTACAAATAACCCATTATCCTCTTACAAGAATAAAAAACCAACTTGCTTTACTTCCTTAAACCCACAGATCTCCAATATGGCGGATGACAGTAGCCAAGAGAACTTGAAGGTAGGTAGGTAAGTTCTTCCACCTCTGTATACGCCAAATCTTGTATATGAATTTGTAATCTAAATGGCGAGCGCAAATAGAAAAGGTATGTTTAATACTCTATGGAATATGAGAACTCTCTGCCGTGAAGATTGTGAAGTAGGACATACATTAAGTTTATAGGTTATCTGTTAGTTAGTTAGTCAGTCTCTACTTACTGGGTTTTGTTAGAAGCAAATTACATAACTTTTCAAGGCGTCTTGTCATCTGAGGAGTCTCGAGGCTTCGATCTCGCAGAGCTTTCTCGGAACTCGTAGAGTAAGTAGCTGATTTCATTTTGGAAGAAGAGGAGAGAGTATGGTAGTAGCTTTCTATGTTCTCAACGCTGTTGATGCAGAAAACAGGGGTAAGAAGTTGGTACAGTATCACAATGTGCAAACAGTCGAGAATTTCAGAAATTGCTTTTCTTTTCTTTTCTTTTCTTTTCTCTTCCTTTTTAGGAAGGATGAGTTTGCGTTCCTGTGTGGGCAGTCATTGGAAGCCATTGCTCACAATAGCCATGCTATAACTTCAGAAAAGAGCCACAGACCAAACAATATACCAGTCCATTATTACATACAGAAGAATCATTTAGATTCCCGAAACGCCACCCTATGCAACACACCCCTTTCAACGGGTATCCCACCACAGAAATCCACAATCTACCCATCCATCCCACACCACAACGTTAAACTGCCTCCCATCCATCCATTGAACCTAACCAACTCAACTCCCACACCCCACCAACCCAACACAAACCACCACTCCCCCTCCCCAAAAAATCAAGCATCCCCAACCTCACAAACCGCCTCCAAACATTCCCTCGTAACCTTCATCCCCTCATCCAGCACGCTTTTCGGCAGCGCCAAATTCGCACCTCCCTCCCCCCTCCCCTTCACCTCCCCCTTCCCCGTCGTCGACGACCCATTACTCCCCTCCGCGCTCCGTGCCGCCACGCTATCCTTCCGAATATCATCCAGCACCCGCTTCATCAGTACGGGGAACGTGACGATGTCGCCGGCGCGCAGGAGGTGGAGCGCGTGGTTGTGGATGAGGGTTGGCCAGTTGGTGGATGAGGAGTTGAGGCTGTGGAGGAGGGATTCTTGGATTCTGATAAGGGAGGGTTAGTAGATTGGGTGTGAGGAGGTGTAGAGTTGAGAAGGCTGGGGGAGGGGAAGGAGGGTAAGTACTTGTTTATATGGCCGTCTCGGAGGAGGACGGTGTTAATTTGTGAGCGTAGATCGGGATCTTGTGTTGTTGGCGCGTATGCTGCCACGGCTTTGGGTACACGCACTGGGGTCGTGGGTTCCGTAGGCATCTTGCGAGCTTGCGAACTTGAACTCGAGGTTTGCAAGTCAATACTCGTATCTGTAGCGCAAGGTTTGGTGGTGGCTTGTAGTTGGTAATTGCTTGCGAAGAAGCTATATTCTTCTCTCTTTTGTGCAAGTCTGGGTTCTGGATCTGGATGGCGCAACTTATAACGGGTACAAAGTGCAATTGTCGGGTGAAATTGAGCGAGGTTTCTTGGGATTGGATTGGATTGGATTGTCTTTATTATTATTGTTTGTTATTCGGGGCTTTTTGGGGGGTTGTGGAGGACGAGGCTGAGGGAAAAGAGGAAGGCTGACGTCTGGACCCTCTTATTTCCACACCCAGCCAATCAGAAATCTGGGGAAGTCAAACCGCAAACCAAAATAGAATTCAGAGCATGTATTCTTTTGAACTTTTTTTATTCTTTATGTCTAAGGTGGTTTCTTTGAGTTTTTATTTATTGTGTTCATAACTATACATTTTTTCAAAGTTTTTCAACTCTTTTGTAAAAATCATGGAGTTGGACTTTGTAAAAGTGAGTTCGCTTCTTTGCACCAAGTGCAGGGATTCGGAATTGATAGAGTACAAGAACACTTCTACTTGATGACTCTACTTCTTGTTCAAATAAGCCTTTAAGAATTGGCTCAACTACTCGAAATGGCTCTAATACTTGAGTTAATATAATCTTAACTAATCTAAAAGCGCTTGGGCAATTGCGACTAGTCGGTACCTCGAGAATACGGGTAGTGAGTTACCGAGTCCTACATCCCTTGGTTCCATTGTTTCCAAGTATTCGAATGATTGAATTCTGGGTGCGGATGTAACCATGACTTGCTATTAGGCCACGGCACAGAGCATATAAACAACATCTAATCATAGCATAACGAAAAAGGCGGAAGAACAACCGGTTGACCCCAATCTTCGAAATCCGGGGCAAAGATCAATGGTCCATGAAAGCAAGCCATGAAGAGCTACGGACGATCCGCTTATGCTTATGCAAAGCTATGTAAATTTACATTCAAGCCCTATGAATGAATGGACCCGACAAAGTGATTTACCTACGATGTTGGATCCGGCACGGAATATCTTCAGACGGAAATCGCGTGCATAATGGCGAGGAAGATCTTCGGGGGAGGATATTGTGGGGGGTTTCTGTTTGAGGTGCCATTTTTGGGCACGGGCAGTGCCTTTCGAACCACAAGGTGGCAAGGCAGGTGCTAAACAAAAGCTTGACTAAAGGCTAAATGGTCGTGAGGATGAACATCAGACGTTTGGTTGTACATTTGATTCCTGAGAGGATGGAGATGGGACCTCAGGAAGGGAGTTGTTGGTGTTGAGGTTGTGATAACATTTATGGCTAGCGAAGGCATTGTGGATGCACACCGTTTATATTGATATATAGAGTCAACAGATGCCAGACTGGGGATGGTGATGGGCGAAAGATTGGATTGTAGTGGCGATTGGGGTATGGATAGCCAACCGAGTCGAGCTCTCCATCCCCCTGATTTCCCCGCTGACAGTCAATTTGAAACGCACGTCCAAGCGGACCCTGTTTCAAGCAACCACATCCCAACACGACATCATCACAAATGAGCTTTTTGATTGGCAATCCTCGCTCGTCGTAGCACAAATTGAAGCAGACGTCGGCCATCATACCCCCAAGAGAACTTGAACATGCCGGGTTTGACTGGTCGACTCCGAGTTGGTGGTTGGCAACGGGGATGCGGAATCTCAGGGGGTTGAGCTCGAGGTTCGAGTGTGGTGAGGGTGAGGATGAGGGTGAGGGTGAGTGCAAGACAAACGGAGACAGCGAGAGAAGCGAAGCGCCCCTGCAAGAGCTTCTGGAAGTGCCCACTGCCCACTGCCCACTGAGTAGTGGATGACAGGCCACAGCTGGAGATGAGGTGGGGCCTGTATCCAAATTGAGGGCCAGATGCAAAAAGAGGCTCTGCTCTTGGCTGCTCTTGTTTCTGCCCTACTATTCTTTCGTCGCCTGCCTTCTTTGCTCTCTCCTTCAACCACTGCATCGCCTATCAAAAGCCTCATATCCTCTCCTTTGCGCCCCCTCTTTTCTCCTCCTCTAGCCAACCAAGCGCTGGTATTTTTTCTTTCTATTCTTCACTTCTTGAATCAATCAATCCTTTCCATTTTTTTCTGTTTCTTTTCATGCAATCCTTCCTCCATTATTCAACAACAAGAACCTACCGTTCTAGCTTTCCAGGTCTCCCATTGTAACCCTACTCTATTTGCAACAACCGCAACCTGCGCAGGAACCAGATTCTCTATTTTCATCTTACACACCAACAGTTGCCAGGCGACCCATCCCATTTTTTCTTGAGACGAACTATCATTTGACATTGGCATTGGCCATCGTCATCGTTAACAACGGAAAACTTGATCCGCGCTCGGCCATCAACAACTAGCGGTTCCAGTCGCAAACGCGAAGGCGCGGAACATTGTTCTTCAATTATCATCGAGCGAGTCGATATCAGCGCGTTTAAAACCACAAACGTTTGAACCACCTCAACATTATCGCGAGTCCGAATTGTGGGGATTTGGGGACAGTTTGAAGAAGCTCTGGGTAGCCATCCTGGTAGCATTCTGATATCGATTTTTATCGACAACTTTCCAGGCGAATTTATTTTCTTTTTCCCGGAGAACCCTCATAAACACCAAAATGCGCCGGAGTAATTTATTGATGGGGATGGTGGTGCTTCCATCAGCCAACGCACTTTCACTCGCCAACTTTCAGCAAATAACGTCAAGTGTAATACCTGTGACCTGTATGGTAGCGTACAATGGGTATGCTATGAGACTTGTATTTTCTAACCTACGTAGCTAACTGAGATCTAGTCAAATACCAGTATGCACAACCAACGATTTTAATGTAGCATGTACAGCAGCTTGTCAAACATCTCTGCTTTTAACGGGAACCACCGTGAGAGCCGCTTGTTCGCAAGTCTCAGCGGGTTCAACCACGTTGCTTGGAATAGTGATGAACGGGGGAATAATTCAAGCGTTGTGTCCCAAAGTTACAGGAAATACACCAGTAGCACCGTCTAAACCACCTCCGGCTCCCACATCCATACCTTTACTATCTACACGGCCGGCACCTCTTGCGAGTAGCTCAACAAGCACGAGCGTTATACCAACCCTTCCAATTGCAAATCCACTTTTAGATCCCACCACTAAACAGATTATCCCCCAAAGAACATCTACCGCGAATCCACCACCACCGCCAGCAACACCAACAGCAGCGCCACCACCACCACCACCTCCTGTATTCGTACCCCCAGTTAATACCCAACCATCGGCGGTACCAACTCCATCCCGTAATCCAACCCCTCCGCAAATCCCAGCCTCAAATACATTACGTCCATCCGTCTCTTCTCCAACAGCTGCCCCTACTCCTCCAACAGGAGGAACGGGAGGAACCGTAGATACATCAACACCACCGCAAGGGACACCAGTTCGACCGCCACCGGGACAAACCACCGGTCCAGGCGCTCGAAGCACCGAACCGCCAGCCGCAAGTGGGAATCGGGGATCGCAAGACACCGGCGGTGGAAGTCCCTTTGATTCGCAGCGAAGTCAAGGAAACAGTCTTGACGGGAGCTCGGCGTTATGTGCGTTGGTGGTTGCGGTATGGGCGACTATCGTGTTTGGACGATGATAGGCCAAATTTCTTTTGTGCTGGGATTGGAGAAGACAGACTACTTTTCTTTTCATGAAAGGGTAATTGATATTACACCTGTAATGTTTTTATTGTACTTGTAAGTACTAAAGGATTTGAGGATGAAGAATTGGGAAGATGAGATAGAAAGAAAGAGCGAAAGAAAGAAAGAGACAAAGGATGATTAGGATCATCGAATGTAGATGGACAATGGGGAAGCAATGGCCTGAACATATATATCCAGTTATTTAGCAATGGCGCAAAAGGGCTCGGGAGGAATACCTTTTTATTTTGATTGATTGATTGATTGATTGATACCATGTAGCAAAGCGAGGCAAAGCAAAGCAAAGGAGAGAAAATGTAGGGATACTGTATAGTATCAAATACAAATAGAGCTTTATATCATCTGGTAGCTGTCTAGGCACTTTGAGATTCTGAAATGGATTGTTTACTTACTAGCGCTCCTCACGTGCTTTCGGATCGTTATGGACTGTAACGACATGGATTTGCGAGCTCGCTTTTCGAGTTGGTTCTCGCTTCGCTTCGCTTTGTTTAGCGACCACGGGTAAGTAAGAGCACGAGTGGAGAGCTTCACCTATCTATCTTATTTCAATTCAAAATTTGGATATTCATATCAATTAGAGGGTTTCCTAATTTAAGAAAATGGCTATAGAAACATTACATAATCTATACCTCAAATTCCCAGCCCCAAAAAACACATTACCCTACACTCCTTGTATCTTCCCTTCCACTTATATATTCCAGTTCGATTAAATCCCATCCAGTCCACTCTACTCCCTACCAACCATCACCTTCCCAAAACAACACATCCACACACAAAAACCCCAACCCCGTACCTCCCCACCATCAGAACCCCACCAACATAATTTACCATCACGCCCCCATTTTCTAGACCTAGACCACCTAATACCTATCCCCCTTCCACAACCCATCGAACCTCTCCCTCGTCCCACCTCTATACACCCCTCTATCAGTATATCGCCCCCTCTCCATCCTCTCCCTCTCCATATCCCTATCCACCCTTTCAACCCTTTCTCTCCCCACATCCCTCTCCCTCACCCCCTCACCCTCACGACAGCGCCCCCTCGTCCTCGTCCTCTCCCCACGATGCCCACGCTTATGCCGACGTCTCACCTCCTTCTCCCACTCCTCCTCGTCCCCGTATAGAGTGCCTTTCGGCCAGAAATGGTGGAAGCAGGCGAAGACGCCGAGGATCTCTAGGATGTGGAGGAGGGTTTTTGGTTGGACCATTTTTTCCCCCTGTATTTGTATTTCTGTTTTTGGGGTGGGGAGGGATGGGGATGGTTTTGATGAGAGGTTGGTTTGGTAGCGTTTGAATTGTTGGATGGAAGATGATAGGAAACGAAAGGGAATGAAAGGTTCTGAGAAGGATAAGCTAGTATCGAAGATTCCCTCTCCCTTCCGTATTGATAATTGTATATATATAGCGAAAGAGGGGAGGAAAGAACCTCGTCCTCTGTAGAAGAGAAAGAAGTTCCAGAAGCCTACTTGTAAGTTAGGAAATCAGTCAGCCAGTCATAACTCAATTCCAATTCCTCCAATTCCCTCAAACCCGAAAACCAAAACCAAAGCCTCGATAAAAGGAACTCGCAATACATACTATCCGTCCAACCCAAAACCACCACCGTACCTCAGCGAATCATGCCTTGAGAGAGAATTCAAGGCGATGGTAATGTAGGTAGAGGAGGAGCAAGTGCCTAGCAAATAACCCTCTTCCCTTTTCCAGTCCAGTCAAGATTCAGCAATCACCTCTCCGAATCGGTAGGATAGACACAACAACGTCCGCAGAGTATATACGTAATATCTCGTTATGTATCCAACCTCAAATCCCTCAAATGACGTAAAGAAACCCTCTACAAGTAGAAACGAGATAAGACGAGACAAGACGAGTAAAGCCTTACAAGTAAGTCCAGTAAATTCAGCCCGTACTCACGAAAAACCGGTACCTATCCCCCATCTTCCCCAAATTCCCCTCCCAATCAAAAATCCCCACCCCAAAAAATCGGAACGTTACAAAAACCCTAATCCCCATCGCACGTTCGCATGTCCCAAAGCTCTATCATGATTGGCCAAAGCATGAGGCTCAAGTGGCGCAAGCTGGGGGGTGTATACCATGTCGCAGGGATGAGATACATAAATAAAGTTCCAGCGACTAGAAATCCACCAGTTGGACGCCTGTTGGTGGTGTGGGTCCCGGAAGGAAGGGAGGAAGGGAGGAGTTCGTGCTTGAAGAGTACTGTAGTGATATAAGGATTGTTATGTCTGACGGCATGGTGGCGAACGTTTTGTTGGTTTGGGTGCTTGTATATCTTTTGGGGGGAGGGGGTGGAGGGGTTTGGTCTGCTCGCTTACAGTACTTGAGGAGTGGGTAGGGATCGTGTTGTTGACCGTTTTGGGCCGCTGGACTAGCTGTCCGCTATTTGGTTTGTAGGTATTTTGAATAGCTAGTTCTTTACTTGGGACTCTTCTTACTAATAGCCAGTGCGTCTTCCTACGGCGCTGTCGCTATTACGCGGGTTGGGGTTCTGTATGTACCGTGAGTCACTCGTCTTGTATTGAGAAGGTTCAAACGGACTTACCTACTTACTCGTCTGATCCAAAGGCAAACTCTGGAACTTTGGGTATGTCATTTTTACGAGTAGCGAGCGTGTATTCTGGTTCGCGGGGGTGGAGGTGTGTAGTAGAATAGTAGTTCAAAGGAGGGTGTGTTTATCTTTCATCCTTTCTTAGATATTCGAGTAGAATGCGAAGGGGGGAGTGCAGAAATAGAGATACACATCTTGAGTTACTAGATCAAAAGCAACCACCATTCATCAAGAACACCTCGCTCCATCTCCAACCCCAACAATTGAGAAACTTGAACCTTGCTCAAGGTCTGCTTTGTACCCATTATGGTTACAGCACGCAGGCTGAATGGGTGATAGAACACGGAGAACTGATGCCCACCTTGGAAATATCCGTCTTATTGCGGGATATCCTCTTGTTCATAGGAGTCTGATTGTCTGGTCTACCAATTGTCCACCCATAAACATTTCAACTCTTCGCTTCTTTCAAGGAAAAAGGGGGCCATCATTTATTCGCCTTTCTCTCTATATAAAACGCTGGAAAGGGATCATGGCTCCCACGTATCGTACATTCATCTTGCCATTGGTAAAAAAGATACAGCCCGAGATAAAATGGTATAGACGTAGTTTCAACGACCACTTGGCCCAGAAAAAGCTTTGCCGGAATACGAAAAACTCCAGTCTGGGGGATGAATTAGTAACTTAAAAACAGAAACAACAGCAAGAAAGCTAATGGGGACCAAATACTTCACCACCAAATCTTCCAGCATTGCAAAAAACTGTATGGCTACAACTCTGTTTTCCACAATTTCACATTACCAACCATAAAAAGCAGGAAAAGCATAGCTCTCCCAGTGCCACCCCACCTATAATACACGCATAACACCACCCCTAAGCCCTCTTCCCCTCCTTCCTCATAATCTTCCTCCTCTGTGCCATCATATGCGAAAACAGGACATAACTCCCCGGCACATAAACCATCAAAATCGCCTGCAAAAGCCACGCAAGGGGTTCAGCAATCGCTCTCGCGGGTTCCACTGCGCTCCAGATCAACCAGCACTCCGAGCTGATCCCTAATGGATAGAGTACGTAGAAAGTATTATATCGGAACCACGTCATGAACGCGGGGCTGAACCCGGACAGCGTGAGGGTAAAGTACGAGTACCGGATGACCTCGGTGATGGACCAGGCGAGGAGCATGCTGGAGTAGGCGGCGGATTTGGCGAGGTGCGGGAAGGTGTTTACGATGGGCCAGACGAGGAGGATGCGTGAGGAGACTTGCATTAGAGTTGTGAAGAGGGGGGCGCGTACGATTCCTGTATTCGAGAATTATATTAGCCTCGTCTCTCCATACTTAATACTCAATATTCTATACACCCCTCCGTTCAAGCCCCCCTCGTCACAGAAAAAAAAGACACAAAAACATACCAACAGCCGAATGCAAAACCTCCAGCAGCGCCACCGTCTGCGTCCATTTCGCAAACCGTCCCACGCCAGGATACACCCTCCCAAATCCCACCAGCGGAACCAGCAAACACACTCGTCCCAACACCACGAGCCAGGAAAGCGCCGAGACGAAGTTGTAGATGATGAGGTATTGTGTTTTGGGCGAGCTCGACGTCAGGGGACGGGGTCCGGGCTGTGGGATTATGGTCGAGGATTCGCTGCGGGCGCGAGCTTCCGTTCGAGGGGTCGGCGGCTGGTCCATGGTCACTTGGAATGGTCGATATGGTTGTGAGAAGAAGGTGTCGTGGTGTTCTGGAAATGCGGCATGTCTTGGCGAGGAAGCTTGGGGCAGGCGGGAGCTCAGCTCCTGTACAGCCCCTTCTCAAAAGTAGCGAGAAACAAGGGTTATCTACTAGTGTATTGCAGGGTAAGTGGTAAGGTATTTTGTATGTGAATAACTTTCTTCTACAGGTTCTGGGGTTGCCAAACATCTTGCTACTTTTGAAAGGGGCTGTAGAAACCACCACTTACTTACTCACTTACATCCTTGCTCAAAACTGTGTGTACTCGTAAGGTGAACTTAGAAACAACTGCTTTAGACTGTCTTGTAGGAGCGAAAAAACAAGGCATATATACAAAATCATCACTGATAATAGCAGGTCATGGAGAAGAAAGTTATGAAAAATATTATCGGCGTTCTATGGAAATAAGGTGCTACCTAGGAACAGATGTAATCTCTGATACAAGAGATATAGATCCGTTCTTCGCCTCTTGCATGCGCGAGCGAACAGAATGAAGATCTGTAACACACCGTCGAAGACCTTGAAGACCCCCAGACTCCATGTCCGTCCTGGCACAGCAACCCCCCACCATTCTATGGTTCAATGCATATGCATGCGGGAATAAAGGAAAAAAGTAAAGTACAGTTTTTTAGTCGTAGAGACCCTCGTCATCACCACCATCACCGTATCCAGCTGAAGCATTCGCAGCAGCTTCTCCAGCCTCGGGGAACTTGAAGAAAGCACCTGGCCCAGAAGACTTCATGCTCTGAGCAAATGCCTCATATCTGCGAATCTCAACATCAGAGACGGATCGTCGAGCTTGTGACATGGCCTCCTCAAAGTGAGCCTTGGTCAATTGAGGAACTGGATCTTCAGCATCCTCATCCTCCATATCAACATCTTCCCCAGCAGCCTCACGTGCCTTGCGTCGGTCAATGTCGAGCGAAATAGCCTCCTTGATGGCAAGCTTAACAGCGCGTTGTGTGATGAAGCCCAAATCTGCACCAGAGAACCCATGAGTGTTCTTGGCAATAAATTCAAGGTCAACATCGTCGGAGACAGGGGTCTTTCTAAGTTGGGCCTTCAAGATACCGGCACGGGAAGATTCATTTGGTAGAGGAACATAGACGAGTGTGTCGAGACGTCCAGGTCTGCAAAGAGCATTGTCGAGTTGTTCCGGTCTGTTGGTGGCACCGATAACAAAGACATTCTTCTTTGAAGTCATACCGTCCATTTCTATCATTTATTAGTAAAGAGCTTCTCTGTAAAGGCTTCTGAGACTTACCAGTCAAAAGTTGGTTGACGACACGGTCAGAGGCCCCACCAGCATCTCCGTTAGAACCTCCACGAGACTTGGCGATGGAATCCAACTCATCCAAGAATACAACACAAGGAGCGGCAGCTCTAGCCTTGTCGAAGATATCTCTGATGTTACTCTCAGACTCACCAAACCACATGCTCAACAATTCAGGGCCCTTGACGGAGATGAAATTTGCCGAACACTCGTTCGCAACAGCCTTTGCGAGCAAAGTCTTACCAGTACCGGGAGGACCGTAAAACAAGACACCACGAGATGGGGAAAGACCAAATTTGAGGAACTTCTCGGGGTGATCCACTGGGTACTGGACACTCTCGATGAGTTCGCGCTTGACCTCCTCCAATCCTCCAATATCGTCCCAGCGAACGTTCGGAACTTCGACGACTGCAACCTCGCGAAGAGCAGAAGGGTTGGAAACACCGAGGGCAAAGCGGAAATTCTCCATGGTGACTCCCAATGAATCCAAGACTTCAGCATCAATGGTATCTTCATCAAGATCAATGAGATCCATCTTCTCACGAATCTGTTGCATAGCAGCCTCTGAGCAGAGAGATGCAATATCGGAACCAACATAACCGTGAGTCTCGGATGCAATTTGCTCGAGGTCGACATCATCGCCCAACTTCATGTTCTTGGTGTGAATTTGAAGAATCTCCAAACGACCAGTTGGGTCAGGGATACCAATATCTACCTCACGGTCGAAACGTCCGAAACGACGAAGAGCAGGGTCGATAGAGTTAGGTCTGTTGGTTGCAGCCATAACCACAACATTTGATCTAGCCTTCATTCCATCCATGAGGGTAAGGAGTTGGGACACAACACGGCGCTCGACCTCTCCATTGGTCTTATCTCTCTTGGGTGCAATAGAATCGATTTCGTCAATGAAAATAATTGCGGGAGAGTTCTTCTCGGCCTCCTCGAAAGCCTTTCGCAGATTAGACTCGGACTCACCAGCCATCTTCGACATAATTTCTGGACCATTGATCAGGAAGAAGAATGCTCCAGTTTCGTTGGCAACAGCTCGAGCCATAAGGGTCTTTCCGGTACCTGGGGGACCAAACATAAGAACACCACGAGGAGGCTTAATACCAATAGACTTGAAAAGTTGAGGGTGTCTTAATGGAAGCTCAACCATCTCTCGGATTTGTGCCATCTGCTTTCGGCATCCTCCAATATCATCGTAACCGACCTCATTCAAATTTCCCTCCTCATCCTCGCGCTGAATAGGTTCTCCTTCGCAGTGGATGACTGTGTCTTGGGCAACAATTCCGTACTCTGGAGGGTCAACCTCAACAACCTTAAACTCCACCTGTCTCATGCCACCTCGAACTGTGAAAAGATCTCCTTGTCGGACAGGTCGGTAGGCTTCACGGAAGTATGGGGCGAGGAACACATCGAAAAGGTTTCCGGTAAGACCTTCGACGGTGTCGGCGATCGGGAGGACTGCAATTCGCTTGGCCTATGGAATGGGTGAGCATTGTAGGTTTTGGGGTAGGAGACAGAGAAACTCACGTATTTGATATCTTGACATGGGTGAACAGTGATCATATCACCGTGCTTGACTCGGAGGTTGTGTCGAACCACACGGTTCATTCTGGCACTTCCATCATCCAAATCATCATCTGCGAGAACGATGAGAACTGTATCCTTGCGCTTCTTGCCCTTGACCAAGACGGTATCTCCTCGGAAGAGCGATAAGGTCTCCATGGTGTTGTTAGAAAGGGCAATGACGGAGTTATCATCATTGACGGCATCGGTGACCCTGCAAACAGACCATCAGAGCTGTAATCTGGAGCCGTGAACGGGAGTATCTTACATTAAAGAATTTGGCTTCTTCTTCTTCTTGAGAATGGCGGTCGCCGTGTCATCAGCCTGCAGTGATGTCAGTATTGAAGCTGGCGGATTGCCAGGTGGCGTTGTAGAAACTTACTGCCTTGTGCTCAGCACCAGAAGCATCGCTGGAGAATACTGTCAGTCCTCGATCTGAGACACAAGAAGATGATCCGAACTTACTTCAGGTTTACCTTCTTCTTGTGTTCGACATGATCCGGTTCTGCGGTCATCTTGATTGTCTTGAACCCGAAGGTCACAGGAGCAAGTTAACGGCGGGATGGGATGGGTATATGGATGCCAAACTATGGCGGTGTTTTGCAAAGGAGGAGATCGCGAAGAGGGGGTAGAGTCTGGCTCTGGCGGATGCGGATTCGGATGTATTTATGGGTGGAGTGGGAGTGGAAGATGGAGGGAGAGTTGGAAGATTGATAACCACAAAGTATCCAAGCTTAAGGATAGCTTGCGGTGCGGGTGCCGCTAGATTTAGGCTAGCGTGTGAGGCGGCGTTGCGTTCGACTTGGTTCGGTGAATTTCTGGGGGAAGGCAGCAGAGGCGACGTAGCGGAGTGTACCTAGCCTAGCGTAAGTACTGTAGGTACCACCACTGCCTACTTGAGCACCTACTTTTGCTGCTATGGAGTGTACTACGGCTACGGATACCTACTAGCCTTGCCTGACTAATCTGTCACTGTCCACTAAGAATAGCCTCAAACTGCTAGGAAATAGCCAGGAGCTACTAGAACCAACCGCCACAATCACTTGGTGAGGGCAACTCTGCGAGCTGGCCTCAAGTCAATTTGGTGTGGCGTCAGAAACACCATCAGCTGACCACTTTTTATGATGGAGTCGGGTATTTCTATGAAGGTTCTAACGACGGAAGTCTACAAGTGGATTAACTAATCAGAAAAGTGGCACCAGAAAACAACTTTTATAAACATAATCATAATCATTGATTATACTATCTCATATTTTGCTACCGTATTAATTGGATTATAAGATATTATTTACGAATAAGATACTACTACGTTAGTAGATATAGTTCTATATAGTTCGAAAAACTAATATCTTATAACTTTAACTAATTAGGAGGCTAGAATCTTAAATCGATGATTTTATATTATTTTTTAGATACTTTATTTAATACTACTATATTAGCTAAAACACTTATAATTATAGTACTAGATAGCTAAGAGAGTATTTTAAAGTTAAGCTATAAAAAAACCGTATATAAATTTTATAAAAACTAAAGCTATTCCTAGATACCCTATATATTTATCCTATATTTTATTAACTTATTTATCTATATCTATATTTATATAGTCCTCCTTATCGAAATTAAAAGAGAACTTATTATTCTTATTACTATCGAATATATCTTTTATTCTCTCTACTATTAGTTATTATATTTACTTTGTTTTCCTTAAAATTAGTATTATCCTTAATATTATTGTGACAGTTCTGGTTCCAGACCTGCCACGTGAGCTCTCACCGCCTGGCAGAATCCTGTATATTAGTATCGTTCAGAGCTGTCTTAGCTCTTTACCTTAGTATTCTAAGAATGGATCAGTTCTACTATCACACGTCGTTCTGCCCCGTCACATTATACTAAGGTCTCCTTTCTCATCCTGTGAAGGATCTAAAACATATCAGGCTCTTAACCTCCCTTCTATTCCAGCCTTCTGTCGCCGTCCAGCTCTGCGAGCCTCTCGGCCTCCCAGCCCTCTACCTCGACACAACTCTCGAATCGACATTAAGCTCAAGACCCCTCTTCTGGC
>UNPT01000511.1:0-32227 GCA_900536445.1 Hymenoscyphus occultus
GATTTGTCGCTATCAAAGGTAATACCTTCATCCGTCCCCCATTGTAGAAGGGAGGAGACTTGTATAGAGAGAGTCTTGACGTTCTCCGCTTTACTTGAGCTTATAGCAAGGAGAGCGACATCGTCTGCGTATCCAAAGCGTTGAAGGACTGGGAGGGGGCCAAGGTTAGAGGAGAAAAGAGGTTGTATATAGAGTATAAAGAGAATCGGAGAGATCGGGGACCCCTGCGGTAGACCACACTTTAGCCCTGTATTAGCTCCAATCTCGCCGTCTAGCTTGATGCGGATAGATCTGTTTGAGAGAAAGGAAGTGACCTAAGAGACTAGGTTGTTAGGCTACCCCTGATTACGAAGTCTCTTAATTAGGCGCCCAGGAAGGACAGCGTCGAAGGCTCCCTTGATGTCTAAGGTAAGAAGAGAGGCCTCGTCCTTTCTACTTAGTGCCTCTTCGATGTCATGCGTTAAACAGGTAGTGAGATCTATAGCAGATCGGAGTGGGAGGGCGCCAAACTGATTAGGCCCTAGTACACATTCCTTAATCCCGATCCAGGAGACTCGCTTAGCAAGGAGCCTTTCTAACCCTTTACCAAGAACAGAGAGGAGAGAGATCGGACGGTAGGCCAAGAAGGCCTTCTATTATACAAACATACATTAAATCTATTACAGCCGTAGTGAGTTTGATGCCGTGTATACGCTCGTTGGTTATTATCAGTAATTGTACCTAATGCAGCTCTTTCAAGTAGTCTGTTGCCTAGGCGTAAACTAAGGTAATTTATATAGTCACGATTTTAATCGGTACAAAGCCTATACTAGCCTAATTAAGCAGTAGAGTATTTAGCCTGCGAGCTCTTATATCTATTGTATCTGGCCTTGTCTTTTCAGGTATTGTAGGCGTAGAATAATAAGTGATTAGAGCGATAATAGTTGTATTGTTAATACTCTGAGATTTTGGTGTGCCACCCCGGCGCACGGACCCCGAAACGGAGCGATATTACATTTCGGGCTAACAAAATTCACTTCGACATGATTATAACAGGTCACCTGACAACCATCACCAAAGGTTTAAATTACAAGTATTGAAAATGAGTTTTAACAAGAAAGTATATTCGACGTCTCTGGAATTCTGGTATTAGCTTGCGAAAAAAAAAAGAAAGGTCAACTACTTAATTACTACTATTAAAAACGTAACAAAAATGTAACCAAAGTACATATGAATCTCCCTCGGATAACAGCGCTCGTATCCCACATTCCTTATTAAACTCTATAGAAGATTTTTAAATCACAACTCCTATAACGTAGAATTATATTAGCGACCTATCTCAACAAGCGTTGGTCGGAAGGCTTACTCTAGAGCGGGAATTTATAAACATTTCCGAGGGCGGACCGACTATCCGTAATTTAGCCAGGGTATCCGGGCTTGGTGTGGGGGTCCGACCGATTGAGCTCCGTACTAAGTACCTCATTAGTACTTAATTACTCGAATACTTGGCTCCAAGTCCTCAAGTATGAGTTGAGTAGGGCTCAAAGCCAATAGGTTGCGTTGAGTGGTGGCACTTACTAATCCGAGCTTTCTTCCTCTACGTCGAGGATATACTTCGAAGTCAACAAGGACTATTACTCAACGCAACTACTTACCTTTTGTACGCTATCTGTTATTACTCTGGAAACATGAATCACGCCCGGAGGATCTGGAAAATATGCATGATCTCAGGTACATTTCCTCAAATTTATGTTCGACTAACCGCCCGCAAAGTCGATCATTACCATTACCCCCACTTGGGAATTCAAAACCATCCAAGCTTAACCTTGCGAAAACACTTCTATGCCCCAGTCTTCTGCGTCAACATATCAACCGGCATACCAGCAAAAACCTCACCTCTCTTTCCTACCGTACTGTTTCCGAACCCCTCATATTTCCCCACACTCGGCGGCAAATCCTCGACTCTCGTGCCCCACGCACTTTCCGTACTCCCTAGGGTGAGGACCAACTCCTTCCCCTCCGTGAAGAACGAATGATCAATCCAGTTCTTGGTATAAGGTTCTCCGTTCAGAGTCGCAGATTGGATGAAGATATTCTGGTAAGAGGGATCAAAATTGACATTCCGGATGGTGGCCGTCTTTTTAGTAAGTGGGGAGGTGATGGAGACGGATTCAAAGTATGGTGGTGTGATGAAATACACGTTTTGTCCTGGGTTTGGGAAGAGTCCCATCATAGAGAATGCTACGAAGGCGCCCATCGTGCCGCTGTCGTCGTTGCCTGGGAGGCCGTCGACGGTGATGCCGAAGTACTTGGGGATGTAGAAGTGAGAGCGTTTTGCTGAGAGAGCGGGACGGCCAGCGTAGTGGTATTGGAAGACGGTCAAGAAGGAGGGCTCGTTACCGATGTAGGTTATTTGTTTGTCGTGCATGAAATCTAGACGCTTGACAAACTCGTTCGGGCCACCGAAAACGATGATCAACGAGGCTTGATCGTGTGGGACGAAGCTATGGCAGATTTAGCGTGATTGATCATCGTTTTTGAGGTAAGACTTACAAGGAGTATTCCCAAATGCTACTTTCGAAGGTCTCCCCGGCTGTATTTTGTAGGGAGCATACGCTTCCTGGATTCGGATCGATGTTACTGCACTGCAGCGGATCTTGGAAAGCGAACGTCTTGTTCAAATACTTGGGTTGTAGAAAGCCGATAAAACCTGTGTCAGTACCATTGATCTGACCACCATTCTGATCTTTGTTGAAAAGATTCTTCCAATTTCCACTGCTGGCAGTATATTTCTCAATATCCCCTTCTCTCCCGCCAAGACCTCTGCCAATTTGCGTGATTGCAAAATCATTATAGCAGTACTCCAGAGTTCTTGACAGACTTCTCGTGAAAGTGCCCGTTCCTTTGTAGTCGAAATCTTCCTTTGGGATATATCCCAATGATTTCCATGAATCGAGGCCTCCTCTTCCTTCCACCGACCAAAAGAATGGTTCCACTTCTGCATCTTTGACTACTGCTGCATACCCGGTCTCCCAATCTATTCCCTCGGATATACCCTTGATGTAGGCGTCAGCAAGTACAACGTCTGCATTTGACCCTCCTTGTGTATATCCTTTACACAAACTCATTCGACAGTCTGGTAGGTAGCCTGTATGTCTGTAGGTGTCAATAAGTGACCGGACCTGTCGTGTGAAAGTTGCTGGATCAAGGACTGTCAAGAAGGGCATTTGCGAACGGAATAAGTCCCAGATACTGAAAACAGGAAATTAGTCAGCTAGACATCCTTGATTATAAAACTTGACAGGGTGTTCGGTACTATAATGCTGTCTGTAAACTTACCAATAAAAGGAGTCAAAGTATGGCTCAGTGCTTTCCCAAAGAGGGTTTTCACCAGTGTAATCTTGGGGGTTGACCATTGTACGATAGATGCCAGAATAAAAGTTTTGCAAAATCGATTGATTAACCCCAGTTCTTGAAACGACAATAGGACTAATCTTGTCTTTCCACATTTGCCTAGCCGCATTCTGGGTTGTATTGAAGTCAAAGTTGGGAATTTCTTTCTCGGCACTTGAGCAAGCTTGTTCAGAACTCTTGAGGCTGACTCCAACTCTGGCCAATATACCATCAGCCGGCGCAGATGTGAATCGAATGAATGAACCACCAGGTAGAGGAAATCCATTAATTGATCGAGCAAGTGTCAGGTCTTTCACGTCAGCACTAGCTCTCGTATTGACGTAAATACCGTTATCTCTGATTTGGGCTCCTTGGAAATCAGCGCAGAAATACAATACGTAATTCCCAATACCAAAACTTGGGTTAAACCGAGCGTTTCCGGTCATTCTTCCAGACTGAGCATCGACCTTTACCGATCCATTGTCTTGCCGGGAATCAGAAAGATCGGTCAGGTCCATCAACAACACAGGACTTGTAGTCTCGCCACCGGGGAACTTGAATCGGAATAAGGAAGTGTGTTGTGCAGTCGTCATTTCGGCTTTGATATCGTTGTTCAATGTTAGGCCGAAGTATCCTGGTGATGCGACAACCGAATCCCGTTTGTACTTGATCTTGCGCTGCCTTTTAACAAACTTGCAACCATTGATATCATCTCCTTCACAGCTTGTGTAGGGGAAAAGGGCGAAGTTTCCCAGAGAGGGACTTCCGCCTGTACCACTATCATGCATATTGGAGAACCCAGTCACGTTCACGTCCTCTGATGTAAAACCTCCTTGGTTGGATTGAGAATCTGTATCTGCTACTGCTTTGGCCATTCCTAATCATCTTAGCAATAGAATTACGAAAAAGGCTCAATAGATATTCACCATAGGGAATAGTAGCACCCGCGAACACATTTCCTAGAATAAGTCAGTTATTATCTGAGTGACAACGAACAATTGGAAGGTAATACCTCCATTAGCACTTCCGATTAATTGATTAACATAGTCGAGAACATCGTATGTATCGGTAGGATTTTCATTCTGAGCCAACACAACGGTCAGGCAGAATGCAAATATGAATAGCCAAAAACTAAAGTCTTTTCCCATTTTGGCGGACAGATGGCAATAATTTTGCAGAACCAAAAGAGACAATGCAGACAAGAAAGGACGGGGCGAAACTCATTCAACGAGCAAACGTTGCATGTGTTGGTGTCGGAAAATATGGAGGGAAAACCCCTCATTGATATACCAGAATTTGGACGCCGAGATTGCGACCTACGACAAGCGTCCTACTGTACGAGTACAGCATCATGCGTCATTCACTGCGACGAGAACGATGTGGAAAGCTTAATTCAGAAGGTGGGATAGGGATTGCTGGGAGCGGAGGTACACACACGCATGCAGTGCGAGAAACCAGTTGTGCTATCTTAGCCATACAGCGCTCCCCTGCCAACCATAGGAGAGGCACAAACCCATACCTTCTCATTTGGCGACAATCCGGGGTTTTTCTTTCCGAGTGCCGAAGCCAATTGAAGTTAGCCTGTACCTTGCAGTAGCTTCCCTCCACCAGATGATCAAATTTGGGATACCCTTGTATGCGACATTTCGTGACCAAGGAACTCTGGTGATATAGTCAGATGTGTCTCGGAGTCCGAAACATTTATGTTCTTCAGTCTGGAACTGGTACTTTGATGAGAAATCTGGCAACAGGAAGGACTGAGGCTAGAGGCAACAACGGAAGGATATATGCGAGACTAAGTAATTAGTTGCAGAGCGCAACAGGCCTATGATGGACAGCTCAAACTCAAAATCTATAGGCGTGGAACTTATTATGTAAACAAGCAACCATTCCTTTGTAGATCAACAAACCTCGAATCATGTTAGCGAAGAAGAAGAAAAGAAGGAAATAGACTGACTCTTATCACTGTTTGAGTCGCCCGTCGGGGGTTTTTGCTCATGTCACAAGCATTGGGAAAAACCCTTGGAAGACGCGAGCTTTCTTCATGGATTGGTCACCACAGTTGTACTTGTCACTACATCTTCTTAATCACTGTTGACTGTCCTAGGCAAAAAGGGTGAGCTGTGGTCTCAAAGAAGATATAAGAAAAGTCAAGAATATTTTCGTTGCCAATAGATTTGTGATAACAACCTTTTACTGACTGTACTCATTTAAAGACTGCAATGACGCATAATAATCAGGGTTATCATAGTCTGCCCAACTACTCAATCGCTACTCGAGTAGAGTAGATTCCCGGACTCTAATCTACTCGACTCTTTTCATACGGTGACACTAATTCCACGAGAAGCGTCAAAGAGTGAATTATGACACAATCGCCAGTCGCAAATTAAGCTTAAATCTTTCGAGGGCTGTGCTTCCCCACACTTTCCCCCCACTCTTTATAGAGCCTGTTTCTTACTATTGCGTACCCACTAGGCACAGCACATATTCTTGCACCCTAAGTAGTAGCAAACGAAACTTCTATATCCCTCCATTCTCTCAAAGCTTTGTGCAGAGAAAAGAGGGCATACTTAGAAACTAAAAAAACACGGATTATTCAAAATTCATGCAAGATTTAAGCTTAACTCGCCACTGTAACTGAAGTTAGATCTTGTTCTATATCAAGGCCAATATTTACTTCGCTTAAGGTTTCTTGCCGTCAACAACAGCAATTATTGTATTAGATACCTCAGTCTTCAGCTCACGTAATTTGAATTACTGGCATGATGAACCATTGTCATATAACTCAATCACTGACTATTGGTGAATGTTATCATAAAATTTGTTTTCTTCACACATATTCGCTTTGTTCTTGGAACTGTGTATTATGTCTCCTTTCGTTATTCACGAAATGTTCGCAGGTAGTGTAGGTAGCCTGAAGGCCATAGATAGGTATCAAAACCCCAGCAAATTCCTACTCAACTCCCGAAACCTTTCAACCTAAACAACAACTCTTCAGAACAGATCCAGCCCTTCTTTGCACCAGAGACGATCTCTAAACATATAACAGCAAACAAGATCTATCCTAGGGATTAGTCTTCAGCCCAGAACAACAACTTCACCCAACTTCTCAAGTCAAGCGAAGGTAAATACTCCATCCTCCCAAACGCTCTTTTTGATATCATCATTCTAACCTTCAAACAGGTACACAAAAAGCTTCCGACTGCCCCGTTGAGATCTTCTTTGATACTTTACTACGGTACAAGCCATCTATCATAACGCCAAAATGGTGATGACCTGCTGCCTTTGCGGAACTGAGAACCAAGTTCCTCCCCTGATAGATGGGACTGTAACTTGCACTCACTGTGGCCACGGGGAGTGCAATGTCTGCAACTTTGAATGATGGTGATTCTTGCGCCCAAGGACCTTTTGTCATTACTTCTGGGCCTCTGGACCTCTTTTGAAGAGATGAGTGGGTGGACGGAGATATTGTTGGCAAACGATGACTAGACAAACGCTTCTTTTCTGAATGGGTTACATTTTTGACTTATGGGGAATATCGGTTACTGTAGGGGACAATTTCGGATTGGGTATGATGAGTAGATCCTAGACTAGACAATAGAGGCTTTTCTCTCTGGGTACACTTTTACATGTATTGCCTTCGTGAAGACTTCTTATCGAGGTCGTAATCGTTTACACGTATCATTGGCTAGTTTCCAGTAGCAATAATTTCATGTCTATCAAAAGCGGATACTCGAGCATTTTGGTTAACTTTCTGGTAGTACTACTCTGAAGGGATCATTGAAGGGCCTTAACCATCGGAGATTAATCAGACACATCACCTTCAAAGCGTAGATTTAGAATCTGATGTGAAGTACGAAAATTTCTGGCAGGACAATGTGGATAACCTTAGGCTGGCCAATAGAGTTTATCCTTTCTCGCTTACCGATTTTGACTCAGAACCTTTTCACAAATGGGTCGCTAAGAGAATATCTTGAAGTGGTAGATGTGTGTTGGTATTAGTTGAGTCTACATATGTGAATGATTTACCCAGATCGCACAGCGCCAAGCGAACATAATAGCGATCATATAAGAAAAAGTACCGCTTCTCGTTCTCTACCCCTTAACCATCTCGCTTACTGATTTTTTCCCGGTCTCCACTCATCTCATCCAATGCCCATTATTACATAGAAGCACCAATTAATGCGTCATCTAATCCGTCCAAAACTGAGCAGTCTCCCAGAGCGAGTACTCACGGCAGTTCCCACACTTCGTCTCCTCACAACCATCGCAACCTTCCTCGTCATCAATGATCATAGTGCGATGCCCACAGCAGCAGTGGCGATAGGTGACATTTTGTTGACATCTACCACAGCAGTTGTGTCCGCATCTGCTATTACCGCAAATAGGTACTTTGGAATTTTGCTTGCATTTGCAGCATTTCATGTAGGACCCATCCTTACTAGAGGGTACTGTGTGGTCAACCTTTTGTCTTAGTGACATATTGAACTTTTGGCGTTTTTGGTTCTTTTTGTTGAAGTTGAGTAGTGTTGGTTTTTTTCGAGTGTCTTTGATGTTGGTGGTGTATCAGAAGCAATTCTCGTCGAGAGGGTTTTGGTTGGAGTTGGAAAGTGTTGCATTTGGGTACATTTTATGTCAATCGGCTAATATTCCGATGAGTGTTCAAACGTTGAGTGAATAACACCTCGCATCCAGAATTGACAATATGAGAAAATCAGTCCATTCACTCAATGAATGACGCGTTGTTAGTGGCTGAATGTGAACACTCATACGAACCTCTATTCATCAAAGTGGAACAATAGGAACACACAGCCCACTCACACACTACAATAGGCACATGCTTCCACCCTATCAACAGAACAGAGTAGGCAAATATTACCTAGCATCATAACTTTCGCAATCAAGGTACACAACACCATCATCAATCATCGTATATCCTCCAAGTCAACCTAAAAGCTCACTTCCATGCTTCGTCGCAACCAGAAGATGCCGCCACGTCGTCGTCGATACTACGATGATGAAGGATACCCAAGACCCCTCAATCAACGGGCCTGCAAGCCAAAAACTGTGCAAATAATGAGTTGCTGTCGCTGCAAGAAAGATAGCTACGCCAAGAAACATTTGCGACACTGTCATTACTGTTCCAGACCTCGCTGCAGAAAGTGCCTCTTCATGGTTGCAGAACACACAAATATCATATGGGATCATTCACGGTACGAAGAGGATCATCATTATGACAGTCAACCCGAAGTCTACGACGAAGAGGATGATGTTGGTGACACCGGTGGGTGGGGTCAAATCACTATTGAGACTCGCAAGGAAGAAGTGGTATTCATGGATGGCGGTGATGACTCGAATGGGTGGGGTCGAGCGGAAGTTCAAGAGGAAGAGATCGATGGTGGGGATGAGGGAAATGAGGATACCAAAAAGGAGAATAGGCCAACTAGAGACGATGACGGAGACGTCGAGATGACGGAGGCTGGTGATAATGTCAGGGAAGAAGAGTCAATCGTCGCGGTCATAAACTTTGATGAGGAAGATCTCTACGATGCATGAGAGAATACACACATAGATCTCTTCGGATACAGCAGCAAATTTGGAACAAAGAGCCCCAAAACCAAACACCAAAATTTGTATGATACCATGAACTGTTGAGTTTCTTCAATCAATCTCAAACTTATTGGTCCCAATTCAAAAGGTTCAACGTGCTGTGTGTGACATCAGTGATATGTCACTAAATAAACGCAGAATATCCGCTCTATCATGAAGGGCTGTGTATATCACGCTTTACTGATGCGCTTTTGGAAAACTCTGGTGGGCAAGAGACCAAGTATATCCCGAATCAGTGTCTAAGTAGGGAGTAATTAAAAGTGGTATCGGAGTGCACAAAAGCTGATAAATAACAGCATCTACACAGAAAATCACGATATCAGCATACATTGACGTAATTTACAGTACAGCAAATCTTTCTACGCTCTCGAACTTTATCATAATGGGTGCAATCGGGAAATGCGGATGTATATTCGTATTTTTCCTTCGAGTAACAACTTTCGTCCCGCTCTCGGAATTGTCAAGTCTTAATTACATTATCAACTTGTAAATTGCTTCAAACTCTAGGATTATCCCACGAATATCTCGGTAGGAAGTTGATGATAGAGTTGATAATCCAGCTCCTGCGACCACTCTAAGACAAAGAACTTCGTCAAGGCGACCACCAACTCTGGACTTAACTCAGTCTCAACTTCACCCATCAATTCCCGTCGTCTCCAGAAGTGGGTCTCATCTTTATCAACGACAAAGCCCTCAGACGTCTCCAGCCAAGCCTCCACAATAGCAACAACAACTCGAACCAAGTCTCCACTATTTCCACCCCCTGAGATAATCGACGATTGAGCCATCTCACCCATAGAGTCATGGACAAAGTTGACTTCCCATCCCATGGTAACTAAAATGCTCCCAAATTTGCTTATGTCTTTCAGAATTGCTCCAAGCTTAACTCGGTAATGATTAATAACAGGGGTACCATAGTCAAGGAGAATGTCTCTCAGGCCTCTATGCATGGACCAGGAGAGTTGAGACCAAGGTAGACAATCCAAAGCTCTTGCCAGCAGCTCCTCCAAATTTTCCGAAAGGTAGACTGTAGCTAGTTTATTATCCGGATCCAAACAAGGGACTTCGAGCTTGCGACCATCTTCCTTGGCATTACTTGGTAACAAAACCAACAAGTCCACCTCAAAGACCTTTCCCCCCATCATATTATACAGATGACGACTCCCATGAGCACCTGGAAAGCCCTTCTTACGCTCCTGTAAAATGTAAGGTCCAGTCCCTTTGGCTCGACCCGGAAATGCGAGCTTCCACGATTTGCCATCTGAGATAATCCCACAAAGCATTTCGATACACTTATCTACACGGGCAGGAAAGCTGGCTGGATAAACATCCGTCTCAAGTTTGTGGCTATCGTGAGGCGCGAGAGAGACAATGCATGGCTTTCCTATCGGCCAGGAGATGCCCCATTGCCCACCATAAGAGGGATAGGCGGACCGATAACCGGCTGCGGATGAGTAGCTGAAAACAGGGCGAGCATTAGTCAGTGCGAAGAGAGACATCAATGTTGCGCGGGAGATCTGTACACAAAGTTTCCCTTCGTGGAGTATCAATGGTTTAAGAGAGACAGGTTGGATTTTCGACGAGTGCTTCAAAGGTGAACTTAGGTGAATGAGGCTCATTATGGTAGACCAGGAATTGGTTCCATTTTTCTTGAGAGGCAGCCGGGATACTTGAATGTAATTGATGCCACGGAACTTTTCTGCATATCCGGCGATGATGGCTGGCCCGAGGGTAGGTGCTGGGTCCCTAGAAAGAGTTTCCTTCGTGTATATGATGATGGCTGCAATTGCCAATACGGCAGCGGCGCCCTGCAGAATATGGTTATTTTGCGGAGACGTCATCCTTAAAATGAATCTATTACACTCAGTATTCCTAGATCCGTAAACCTTTGGGCGCTGGAGGGGTTCACCTTTGGTAATTTGATATTACTGCAAGAGTACACCCCCCGTTGGACTTTTGTTTGATGAACTGTTGGAGTTGCAGTCAAACGTTTCGGTTAAACCAACTCTGCACTCGGTATATTCGTAGAGCACCCCGCAGTCTTATGCTCTGTGGAGGATTGTCCTCCAGTGGTTGTTTCCCTGAAGATAACGAACTTGAGTGGTACAAACGCGACCAGGGAGGAATAGGTATGTCTCCCCATGCCACGTGACATTATGTCGTTCGAGTATAAAAGCAAATAAATCTGCCATCCAATCTCCTCAAAGTCGAGTATTTTGTTTGGATAGAAGTGGTCTGTTTTATTTAAGAAAAACAACTAATATAATCTAACTTAATTAAAAGTGTTTAGTAAATCTTACTTTTCAATGGATTATTTTAAAAAGTAATATGATCTAGCCATATAATCTGTTGCCAAACAGGTCCATATAGCTTATTCTGAAAACTTCAGACATTTTACTAGAGTATTCTAAGAGAGCCTCACGTAGCTTGAATATTCCTTTCACTTAACACAATATAAATCCTTACCAAAAGCCAAGCACCACAGCCTCTCAGCTGAATCTCCGCAAACAAATAGCAACCCAATCACTAGAAAAACATTCAAAACGTCTCGATAACCTTAAATAAATCATTTGGGCCAGTGCTAGAGGCAGCATCACTAAACACACTATTTCCAGGCGTTTCTTGAACCCGTGGTGGATAATGCGGACTTGGCGCACTCCTGTAGGATTCCTCGCCGCATTTCTCAAAGCTTATAAAATGGGAGAAAGCCGTGCTACTATGGAGCCACGCAAGAACGAATCGCACTTCATTTCTCGTACTTCTATTGTGAGTTGGTGCGAGCATGCCATGTGGAGATAACTTTGGGGGCTAGGACCACTTCTTGTGTGAGTTGTCTTTCTTAACAGACAGATCGGCTCTGCAGATCTGCGAATTCTTATTTCGGGAAGCGGAAAAAGATGAAGGCCAAGATATCTTCGCCTCGTTTCCTGCGGCGTGGTTCAAACTATGATTAAGGTTAGATTGAATAGCGATTTTGGTGAGTACCTTCGGATTTGAGCATATAAGGAGTTCCTGTCCTCTATCAACTTCCTGTCACTCATCAACTCACTTTGACGTCGAACAAGAGCTCTATTAGGAAGGCTTTCCACCCAATTTGTCTTACTACATATCTACACATCAGGTTCACAATCGTTTTAGTCGACATGCACACCCAGTCCCTCTTTAAAGTCATCCTCCTCACTGGTTCGCTTGTTGCTGCCACCCCCTTGGCCAAGCGGGCAGAAGAATGGCAAGCACCCGATGGTGGAAGGGTAGACGTAGTACTTCATGATGAATGTAAGTAAATCATTTCTCCGTATCACATTAATAGTTTTCTAATTCAATCTTGCCCCCAACAGCCATAAACTGGGGTTCCTTTCTCCCCTCAGATGCGATCAGGTCAATGAAAGAGGAATGCAGGGGAGGAACCGCCTGTCCCAAAGAATGGTTTCTTGATACCAAAAGTGAGCTTCCGTTCCCCAACGTTCATCCAATATACGTGTAGGACTCTTTAATAATACAAACCTCCGCAGTTGTCGCAGAAGCCACAGTCGGCCGAAAAGAAAACAAACTCTACAACGCCCAGATCAAAATCGAAGCCCTAGACGCCTCAGTGCAAAAAGGAGAAATCAACCCCCTCTCCACAATCGCAAGCGAAACCTTTGCCTACACGCAAAAAATGAAACCCTTGAAATACTGGCCAACTCCCAAGCCTACGTGTGGGAGTAGAAACCCAGATTGTGACCCTGGTAAGTCCTTCTGGATCTCTATACCGGACTAAAAGATTGTATATTGACTTTCATTCATTTAGTTCGCACCCCAGAAAGAATAATAGATCAATGGTACGGCTCGAAAGTGATCGTGATCAACCATCGTGAGAGCAAAGACCATGGATCTGGAATAGTATCCAACCTACGCTTTCAAATTTCTATTGTCATGTAAGCTTTCCCTTTGAAGGTTCGAGGTGAGTATTGCTAATAAAGTATTTCCAGGCCCGAAGATCCTACCCTCGCAAGCGGAGATTCTATCTGTTCTGGACTGCTCGGTGTAAGTAACCTGCTGTATCGCTGAGGCAGAATCGTACTAATCTTTTGCAGGCTGGTGGTGCTATTGCGGGCGTTGTTAACCCACAGCTTGGGATACCATTCGCGCTTGCGTCACTTACTTGTCTCTTCGCTGCCTAGATGGGTATTTTGACCTTCCTTGGTTGGATAAATCCATAACTTTTAATTGTAGGGGTACTTCTATAATTGGAGCACATGTACGAATGTGACAGGAAGTGTCAGTTGATTGAGCAAATGCATTATTCATGTTTGGTTTTATTAATTTTGTATATAAATTTAGTTATTGTCTACAAGTCATTGACCTTTGGCTAAATTACGAAATATAATTGTTTATTTATATATAATCCAAGGGATTTAGAAATACAGTTTTGAATGTTAATTATAATAAAAAAAGAAGAGAGCTCTTAAAATATAAAAGTCTAGAGATATAATAAACGATGTTTAATAAACTAAATAAGTACTAGAATATATTACTAAGTACTAAACTTTTAAGTATCCCTTACTTTATAATACCTTAGAAACCGGTAAATAGAAGGTTCTAATTAGGCTTAGTAAGTAGTTTACTTATATTTAATTAGCGAGAGTTCTAAGTCTAAACCTAATTAGAATATTCTATCTACCGGTTTCTAAAATATTATAAAATAAGAGATATATTAATTTATAAAATATATTAGAAGTAGAATATTTAATTAAATATCCTAAGTTATACTACCTCTTATTTACGTAATATATAGATATACTAGACGGAATAAGCCTAACCTATAATATATAAGTATACTCTACTAGATTATTTCTATAAATTCGCATTGAAATGTGTCTTAAGTAACTACCTTTGAAGCACGTGACTATTACTTATTAACGGCGTGGACACAAAAGCTTGAAAAAAAGAGGGAAGGACTCGACAAGTGACTTTCGATGATTTTGTAGGAAGCACGGAATGAATTTAGTAAGGGGCTATGATTCACTATCATCTTTTGGTTATTCGCACTGTTAAATTTGAACTATTCGCATGAATTTACCAGGTAAACATTTTAAGCGAACGAATTATCTGTGGTGAATTCTATGACGAGTGAGGATAAATAAGAAAATCAGCAGAATTCTCGAATTTCTCCTGGACTTTTGAGATTGATTCCCTACTAAGGACATTTTATAGCTATCTGCATATATTAAATACCATGGAACATCTTTATATTGTCTGCGCAGAAACACCAAAGAACGCGGGGTAGTTGAAAACCATGACGGAGAGGAACGTTGCTTGAAAGCTTAAATGGAAAAGAATCGGAAAGACGGGAGATTCTAGTTTTTGCTGTCTGGAACCTTCTCGTCGTATTACCAATGTCGAAAGTGATTCACGATTACGTGCCCTGCCGTGCCTGCGTTTACCTCGTATATGGATCGACATCGGCATTGCCCGGAATATCATGTTTCCCGCCACCAGCCGCCATCGAAACTCTGCACGAACCTGGGGTCGATCCACATAGAAACGCAGGTTGAAAAACGCCACAGGCAAATACCTGCGCGCCTATTTCTTCCAGACCATCAAACTCTGAACAAGCGCTGAGAAGATTTTAGTCTCATGCAAAGAAAATCGTGCAAGAAGAATCGAACATGAACCGAGGACGGGTGCCGGATCCTGATGATGTGCTTCTCCAAGTTGAATTCCCAAATAATGAAGTGGGTAGCATGCCCCACTTACCCACGGTGTGTTGTACGATCAAAGTGGGTGAAGTGGCAGGCCACGATTTGGGTGCGAAGACGACGTGGATGCGCTGTTCAACGGCTGACAGTTCATAATTGCCCAATGCCTCAACGGTCTGCGGGGTCACGGAGTACTCGCTACTTGTTATTAATGGCTACTGGACCGCTGCAAGCAACATCACCTCGTCCACAGCACTGCACAAGCAATGTCACACTGCTGAAGGCGACCAAAGGCTGCTTGTGGGGGTGGGTGACCATGGATGACAGAGGGCACTGTCTATTGCCAAAATCCGGGAGATTTGTGCCATTCGTGCAATCTGACGATACATTGGTGGGTGGGCGGCAAATGAGTTATGAAGATTCAGGACGAAAAGAGCAATTGTTCATCATCGCAGACTTTTATTGAATATTGATGAAATTGATGAATTGAGAATGTTGACAACGAACCCCTCTGATCTGCGCTTGGCGAGCGATAGCAAGGGTAGCCAAGTGGAGAGAAAAAATACGGATAGCAGGGGGGCCTTGAGGGGTCGCATCGGAACGAGACTCGGCCCGGGCCTCCGGAAAAGGAACGATAGGCCCGCCGTAAGAGCCGTAAGAGCTCCCCCCTGCTAGCGTGGGAGCTTTGCTTCTCACCACAATTTTTTTTTTCACCGCAATGCACGGCTGAGAGCCAAACGAAGGCAATGATACCTCACTCAGGTACCCACCGTGCATCGAAGTGTGGTCGAACTAGGCTAGGTCTCAAGGTCTCAAGGTCCCCTCTCTACCCAGACATTTCCTTCCTCTGATCCTCTGACCTTTCCCCGCTAGCACCGGCACTAGCACCGCTCCCGTTAGCATTGATTGACGCTCTCTCATATCCGGGTGTAGTATGTAACGTAGGGCACCTGCTGATTTCTTCCTCTCTTACTCCTTCCCTCCTTTCTCTTCTCACGGAACGGATCGGATGTCTTTAATCGCGGTCCTCTACTACACCCTCCCGGCGTCCCTCGCAACGGCCGTCATGGCTCCTCCAATCTTCAATCGTCTACGAGCGAGGCTCACAGGAGTTCCTCTGGACAATGGCATGCAGAAAACCATCGGAGCCCCTCCACTCTCTGAAGAGCAGATGGCAGAGGACCGGGAGGTGATCCAGAAGGCCATTGGGGATGCTGTATCCGCA
This sequence comes from Hymenoscyphus occultus, assembly GCA_900536445.1. Taxonomy (NCBI): domain Eukaryota; kingdom Fungi; phylum Ascomycota; class Leotiomycetes; order Helotiales; family Helotiaceae; genus Hymenoscyphus; species Hymenoscyphus occultus. The sequence goes on from UNPT01000511.1 coordinate 15,889, forward strand.
GCCCTCAATAATGATGAATTCACCAGAGCAGTAGCTGCCCATCTGGCCCAGCAACTTCAACCTTCTCTCAAGGCAGCATTTGACACTTCTGCCCTGGAAGACAAGCTTTTCTCCTCCACCGAACAACTCTCCCAGCATCTCGAAGAGAACAGCACCCAAACCGCTGCCAAGTTCTCCGAATTGTCCTCCATGATCACGGTGAACAGCACATGGTCTTCCGAAAAGATTACAACTTTGGAGGAGGCTGTGAAGAATATCAACGGAAACGTTGGCTCACCAAACGAATCTGCCGTTCCCGATTACTCCTCAAGTCTCGACAAGATCTCAACCGACCTTGCAAGCCTCCTGTCTGCCATTGAAGGCCAAAACGCAACACTTCTCGATATCAAGAGCTCTGATGCTAGCAAGCACATCTTGGAAGGCGTCAAGACTTCAAACGACTCCCACACTACACTTGCCTCGTCATTGGAAGCCCTCAAAGCTGCCAGCGAAGCCACTGTACCTTCTGTTGCCGACCTCAAGACTCAAATTGAAGCCATCACTGCTCAGCTCTCTGAAATCAAGACCTCGGACATTAGCCCAGATATTCTCAGTGCAGTCAAGTCTTCTCAAGAATCTTCTGCTGCCCACGCATCTACTCTCTCTGATATCAAAGCACTCCACGAATCACACGCTGCATCTCTTTCTGAACTCAAGGCTGCTACCGCTATTGTAGCTGTTGAAGCCCAGATCAAGAGCCTTGCTGAGGAACTGTCTGCTCAAACTAGTGCCATCAACGAAATCAAATCCACCGTCTCCGCCCCAGCTGCTGTTGCAGAGAAGACTGATCTGTCTGCCCTCGAATCATCTGTTCAGACCATCTCCACCAACTTGGATGCACAAATTGCCGCCATCAACGATATCAAATCCACTGTTTCGACCCCTGCTCCTGTTGGAGAGAAGGTTGACCTTTCATCCGTTGAAGCATCTCTCAAGACCATTTCCGACAACTTGGAGTCTCAATCTGCATCTATCACCGACATCAAATCAACTGTTTCTACACCTGCACCAGTGGCCGAAAAGACAGATCTCTCCTCCCTCGAGACATCCGTTAAGAGCATCACTACTACCCTTGAGTCTCACGGCACCACTCTCACTGATATCAAGACTGTTGTTAGCACTCCAGCTCCTGCATCGGAGAAAACCGACCTTGCTCCTGTTGAAACATCTCTTCAGACTATCATCAGCACCCTTGATACTCAAAATGGCACTCTTTCTGAGATTCATACTGCCGCTTCAGGCTCTGACATTTTGTCCGAGGTCAAGTCTGTTAAGGCTCTTGTCGAAGCCATTCCAGCTCCATCTGCCGGTAACGACGATAAAATTTTGACCGAAGTTACTTCTGTGAAGAGTTTGATCGAGGCTATTCCAGCTCCCGCTCCAATCACCGTCAAAGATGAGGAAATCCTTACCGAGATCGCTGCTCTCAAGACCCTCCTTGCTAGCCCAGCAGCTGGCAAGGATGACGAGATCTTGGCTCAGGTTGAGACTGTTAAAGGACTCATCCAAGCCATTCCTGCACCTCCCACCGTTACTATCAAGGACGACGAGATCTTGAGCGAAATCGAATCCGTCAAGACTCTGATTGGATCCATCCCCGCACCTGCCCCTATCACCGTCAAGGACGATGAGATTCTGTCTCAAGTTTCAGCTCTCAAGTCCTTGGTTGAGGCTATTCCGGCACCATCCGCTGGTAAGGACGACGAGATTTTATCTCAGTTCGCTGCCATCAAGGCTTCCATCGAGTCTATTCCAGCTCCAAAGGCCGGAAAAGACGAGGAAATCTTGTCCCAAGTTGCCGATATCAAGACTCTCGTTGAGGCAATTCCAGCCCCAGCTGACGGCAAGGACGAAGAGATCCTTACATCAGTTGCATCTATCAAGAAGCTCATTGAGGGCCTTCCTGTTCCTCCAGTAGCAGACAACTCCGAGGTTCTCTCAGAGGTCAAGGCTGTTGCAACCCTGGTCAAGGACACTAAGGAAGATGAGATATTAAGCGAAATCAAGTCTGTCAAGGTCTTGGTTGGTAAAGTTGGTGGAAAAGGCAAGGGGGCCAACGGAGTCAAGGCTGATGCTGTCGAGGTTTCACCAGAAGCCTAATTGCATCTCTTGAATGACGCTTCGAGACAATACTCGAAGTAGAATCATGACCAGGGGGCATGGTTTCTTTTTCACGATTTTCTGTCATTACATGAGTACATTTTACTCCTCACGCTTTATACCCTTTGATTCGCAGCCTGAGAGAAGAACGTCATGGTATGACGGATGATATTTACGGCTGGTTTTTATCACTTTTGCTCACTTTGTACACGAAACCTTGAATCGGCGGGCTTTTGTACGTTGATTTTTCGAGATAATTGTGAGGGAAAGGGAAATGAGCAAATGGGGGAGAGGACAAACAATAAATACATTAATATATTCCTTGTCATTATGAGTTTGTGTTTCGTTTGTCTGGTGATGACATTTGTGATATGGTGTCTGACATTTCCTGTGTCATTATCATTTACTCCTTTATCTTCTTGAGGCTGTAAGATTTCCATATAAAAGCCTCTATCTCCTCCGTGGTCCTCGTCCCGCCAAGACGAATTTTCGTGTTTGGCGAGCCCCTGATTCAAACGCGTCTGTTTTTATATAGAGAGTTAGAAGGATTTTGTGGTCGGAGTTCAAATTTTAACGTGGTACTATTTGTTAATATAACATTCCTAAGTTAATATAAGTTTCTCTCAACTTTTGTAGAAATTATATGTAATACTAAATAGAGTACTTTGATGGGGTCTACTAGAAACCACTTTACACGCCCCTAATTAGGCCAAATACGTTCCTCGTGGGACACGTATCACGGAGGAAATAAACCTTCCAGGTATAGGGGGAAAAACTACAGTCAGTTCACCTTACCCTCCTTATCTCTCTTTGTCCAGTCATTCATATCAGTATAGCGGCTTTGAACGTGGCTTCATACCTAGCCCGAGTAGGAGACAAAGGAAGTGATCCGGTTCCACGTCCACTTTCTCTTCTTCTTTGTCCGTTGTTCAATCTTTCTCCCTCCACCATTATATTTTTTTTCTACCGAGTACATCAAATAATAAATTCATACTTATGCTCAAGTTGAAGCTGCATATCGAGTTCACGTAGGAGTCTGACGCCTATCGTAAAGAGATTAAGATTGTGCGGTAGATTTTGGGATTTATATCGATAGAAGGATAATTTGTTGGATATTGACTGAATACGAAGACGAAGACGAAGACGAGTAAGGAAGGAAGGAGTTGGAATAGTAGAAAGGAAGGGAAGCGACATGTCGCGGTTAGCTACCACTTCACAGCAAACATACACGACCAGTCAACGCGAAAAAACTATGGAAAATGCCACAGAAAAGCAAAACGAGCGAAGACGGGAAAGAGGGGAAAAACCTATAAGAGCTTCACGAAAGGCTTCTTTGCCACAGAGACAGACTGCGATGTTGAGACCTGCCCGTCTTGCTTCGACTTCTCCGACGAGGGTTTCTGGGGATAATGGGATGGGTGGAAACGAAAGTTTGGATGCCGTTGGGCGTTCGGGTACTCATGTGAGGTTTTTGGAGATTCTTGATGGGGATGGGGAGGGGGATGTGAGGGGGGTGGGATGGGGTGTAGATGATACAGCTGTAGGAGGGAATGGTGGCGATGATGGCGAGTTTGGGGGAAAGGGAGAGGTTGTTATGGGTGGGATGGAGGGGTTTGAGGGTGTGGGAGAGGGAGGGGTGGAGGTTATGGATGAATCTTTGGATGATGAGGAGGGTGTGGATGGTGTGAATGGGAGGGAGAGGTGGGAGGAGATGGTTTGTCAGAAGAGGGAGTGTCCTTTGAATCAAAGGGAGGTGTCGCATGGTGTTGGGATTTATATGGGGGGTGGGGAGATGCAAGGCTTGGGACAGAGGGAGGAGATGGGGAGGAGGGGGAGTGTTGTTTTTGGGTTTGTGGTTCCTTTATTTTTTTATTGGTCTTCTGTTTTTGCTCTCCTGCGACCCTGAGGTTGAGATGGCTGTCCTTGTGAACGTCGGAAAGGAAATGGGCTGTGTGATGATTACTGATTGTTGATTGGAATAGACCATACCGTCCTCCGGACTTTGTGTGGGAAGCTGATGTGCGGAGGAGAGCGGCGAGGGATGCGATATTGAGGGGTGAGAGTGTGGAGAGGAATCGAGAGGTTGAATGGGAGGCGGCGGAGGTTGTGATGAGGTTTTGTGAGTTTCATGGAGGGAGTTTTTAGCTTGTTTTTGTTTTAATAATGTTAGATAGTGGGGTTTGTTTGTATTTGGTGGGGTTGGAACTGTTAGTAAAGTACCTTATCAATTAGTATATAAGATGTTATCCTGGAATGTGATATACCTTAACGACGATAAAATAACGGTTCTTTCCTAGGCTATATATATTATCTTCTAAATTCAACTAGTATAGTATCTCCAAATTAATCCTTGTTTAGATGTAATAGTATATCTCTCTCTGTCTAACCCCTCTAACATTTATGTGGAAGTTAGGTAGAACCATTTCTTACTCTCACTGTAAAACACATATTAGGTTTCTTCTCTATTTCTGTAGTAACGCTGCAAACCTAGGCTAGTTGGAGGTTTTGCCTATATTTTTAATTATTAGTTATTTATTTCATGTAGCATTGAAATCGGTAGTTTGGGTTGTTGGCTATGTAGCTCTCAGCCTGAAAAGTCCATGGCGTTAGAAGATCACTTGTTCTCCTTGAAAGCAGGGCGACAGGATCTGATTCAGAAGTGCCTTTCTGGGCGCATTGCGTGTTACCTGAAAATAACTTCATTGGAAAGATTTCCTAAACAGTGGCGATTAGCTAAAAGACGTGTTTATCGGACTGATTGAAAAGAAAACTTCACAGGTAAAGCTTATGCGATCCCAACTTTGTCCATATGAACTGCCTTACCTCAACAAGGTCATACAGTTGGCATTCCAGTCTGTAGTACCACTCAAGATATCAACTCACCGCCACCTCTGTGCAACAAGTACACTGTGACACAACCGCTTGACACAGAACATGTTCAATACCTGCCTGGAAATACGAATACCTCATTTCTCTCATGAACCGCTCTTTACTGAACTGCTCTCCTGCCCGAGCCTCGAGCCATTTCCACTAGAACGGGAGGTTGTTCTAATATTCTGCCAGTAAGCTGCTCTTGAAAAAACTTCTTCCTTCGCCCAGATACTCTGAATCCGCGCGTTGATGCTGACTACTGTGCCCATAGGCAAAGAGGTGTCCTTTCAACCCGTCGTCGCGAATCATCTTGCTGCTATTCCAAGCGAGTTCGCGATGGTTCCTGAAATTGTTCTTCCTGATGATTGGAATGACGATGTAAATGACGTGGAGTCTCTAAGGAAGGGATATTGTTCAAACTATTATCCAGGCATCGACCATTGGGCGTATCTTCAGGCTACAGCTGGTGCCACTACCTCGACCACTCAATGTTTAATTTGTCAAATGACTGCTCTGGTTTTTCAATCACGTCTTTCCCATGCCTTCAACGGCCCGATAACATTAATACCAATTTTGTCGGCCGAACTTAACAGCGGAATAAGAGATCTAGACAAGCTCAAGATTAAATACAGCGAACGTGACGGCACTCTGAGGTTATGGAACCCTGATCATCCAGCTCTTCAGAAAGAGTTCTCGCATCAGAATGTATTCATACCCAGCAATGAGTCATTCAACAAGCAACCTCCAAGAATAATACCACGGCTATAACTGTTGACCTACGACACCTCATCTTCGGCCTCTCTCCAATGGGTCAAGATGAAAATTAAAGATTGCTTTGATTCACATCCTGAATGTTCAAGAGTTGTCGAGCCATTCATCCCGAGTCGACTCATCAACGTCAACAAGCTGGCACTTGATGGGGATGTAGTCCTCGAAGAAACATCCAGGGCGCAAATTCGTACGGGAACTCGTTACGTCGCACTTAGTTATGTATGGAGGAATTACGCATCTCAATGCAGAACTACTCGCGAGACGTTGGCCTTTCAATTATCGAGAATACCGTGGTCGAAGTTGCCCAAGACTTTCCAGGATGCTGTCACCTTTACACGAAATCTCGGCATCAGCTATTTGTGGGTTGACAGCATATGTATATCCAGAAAGACGAGACTGATTGGCGTCAAGAAGCAGGGACAATGTTCCATGTGTACAAGAATGCTTATGTGACGTTGGCTGGGCTTTGGGGCAAGAATAGTAATTCAGGACTCTTTTCAGCATCGCCAGCGTGGAAGGCAGAGCTAATTGCGGAGCTTACTGACGGGAAAACAGCCTGGCCTCTGTACGCTAAAAACTATCATCAACCCTTTTGCAGTTGGTTTGCGGAAGAAAATACGCCTCTGTTTTATCGAGCATGGGCTTTTCAAGAACGTCTGATCTCACCACGAGTGGTTTATTTTGCTGAAGGCGAATTGTCCTTTGACTGCCTCAACAGCTATGATTGCGAATGCAAGCTCTGGAAAAAAGAGAACCATCTTGGTGAAGACCTTGATTATTATCAACCGAAACGGAGTATTCTTAAGAGGACATATAAACAAATAGATGACCCGAGCATCCCATATGCTCCCTTCCTTCATACACACTACTCGTACAGTCCCTGGTCGAAGATAGTCGAGAAATACGCTGGCCTAGGGTTAACTGCCTCAAGTGACAGAATACCCGCAATTGGAGGTGTTGCAGAGTATTATCAAGCGACACGACCTGGCGAGAGGTATCTAGCAGGCTTGTGGTCAGGCTCCATCCACCGAGACTTACTCTGGGCAATACCAAGATATGTGAAGGACTCAGGCTCGCGGTTGGAATCATTCCCTACTTGGTCGTGGATATCCGTACTTGCTAAATGTCACTACCCTGACATTTCACCCCATGTAGACTTCACCAAGTGTGAAATCGTTCAATCCAGATGCACTTACATTGATGATAACCCGTTTGGGGTTCTCGAATCCAGTACTTTGATCATAACTGCCCCAGCCTTGTGCTGTTTGGTAGAAAAAGGAGAACAGGGGACTGGCGTATGGATACGCCATATTGAATCAGATTTCATCATCCCTCCAAGTGAAATCCGTCTTGACTGTATGATCCCTCTAGAGCCTTCACTTCCAGTTCTTCTGCTTGAGATTGGGAGACAAAAGAGACCGCGACATGGTGTTAGTATTTTAGTACTGCGCCGAGAGGATGAATCACGACACATTTACTCTAGGATTGGTGTGAGTGGTTGTCAAAGAGGCATCGGAATGGCTATTGAGCAATACGGCACAGTTACATAATGTACGATAATATGATATTATATGAGCTAATACGGTTACCAATTAGCAGTTGTTTTATTTTGTATTTCGAATGTACTTGATGCAGCTTTTAAACTCCAGGGTTTCCATTCAAGCAGTGAGAGAAACTCGGTGTTATGTTGTCTCATGAGTTAATTTTCATCGCTTTTGTTCCTTTCTAGTTCATGTACTGCGCAATACAAATTCTAGAGTAGCAGCAGAAGAGATGAATTCATGAAATCATCTGGAATACTATGACATTAATCATATCCTGATACACGAAATAGTCATGACGTACGTCTACTTTGTTTACAACCACCACGTAGTTATGCTTCATAAATGTCCTCAACAAGATCAAACGCTATTATTGGCTCTTCGAATATATCTCTGATCGTAGAAATTCTTAAGATACTTGATTTCTCCGTTCTTCTAGGAACGCTTATTTGTTTACTGTGATGCCTTTTAAGCGAAGCCGATAAACAACCGAGTCTAAGAGCATTTAATCTCATTCCCGAATGCTCGTAGTCGACAAGCGAGCTCTGCGAGTAATAGGCGAGATCAGCCCTGTTGGCCTGATCTCGCTATTTTGTCAAGACAAAGCTCGAGAATCGGGTCTTGGGGAGCAATATGCATGATGTGATCTAGTAGTTTACTACAGATTTGGTACACTGAAAATCCATTTTGAGTCTCTCAAGTCAAAAGTTTTAGAAGCTGATTCATTCATTTCGTTCAGTAATTCAAACTACCAACATGAAAAGATTGCCCAAACTTTGTTGATAAAAGTCCTAAGAAATTGAGGCCTATTATGGTTGGCTCGCCTTCGCCTTATACTCTAGTACCTTCTTCACAGCTGGCCTTGCAAGACGTCTGTCCATATAAGCAGCAAAGTAGGGACATGTGAGCCCAAGGTCATCGATAGATAGGCTAGGCAAGCGATAGCCTACTTGTTACTAGGTGATGAAAGAGAGATCAGTATAAGTGACCTCGTCGCCAACCAAATACTGTTTTCCTTCTAATGCACCATCAAGAACTTTTGTGACACCATGGATCTCATTCAAGTAGCTTTCCTGGGCAGATGGAAGTTGTTCCTTGTGAAACAACTTGACCCAAACATACTGGCCGCAATACGGTCCTTGTCCAGTTTCTTGGAAGAAACGCCATTGCAGGCTTGGAACCTTCTTGGGTGGTAGTAGGTTGATGCCTATTGCCTTCATCGTAAGTAGCGAGCAGGGTGTGGATGTTAGCAAACGCAGGAATTCTAACCTGTCTTCCCCTAAGAAGAGTAGAATCCGCTTAAAAATGCTACCTTACTTCAAAGGGCAGATAGCATTCTTGTTCCACATTTCTTTACCCCAACTAATATGCTTCCAGCATCGCAAAATCCATTAGCTACCTAAGCGACTCATTGCCAGGAACAGCATCCCGCAAAAAGCTGACCCGCCACGTCCTCGTCTTCTAATTGAAAGGAAGCGTAGCAGAAGCCCATGTCCTCGCCTCAAAATCCGGCGTAGAAGCGGAAAAAACTTCCATAAAGTTCGAATCCGTTTTCCCGCGGCATTTCGCTATTCGCTATTTACCCTGAGAGGATGATGTCTGCGAAATACTATATAGAAGAGGCACTTCCATTATCACTAGCCATAGAATAAAAGGTTATAACGGTGCAACCTTATTGTAAACATCAGCATAGCAAAGACTTCATTTAGTAGTGGTCAAAAGGCGCTCTAAAAACGATCCAGCCATTTCTAGCATTTTTAGTGACCTAAGAGTAGAAAGTGTTTATAAATCGAGAATAACAATAAGTCTAACTAGAGCCAAATATATATATAATATTCAGTGCTTTCTTGTAGAAGCTAAATGTACACTTCCTGTGCCTACTAAAGCATGCCAAGACAGTGCTATTACTTACTATCCTATAATTCCATACACTTACTTATTCATTGACCAGCACACGGTGATCTGTGAGTGCTTGCAAACCTGACTGACTTATTGTCCAGTCCCAAATCGCTCTACAAGAGAACCTGGATGCTAGAGTTATATACCACAAATGAAAACAGGCCATATACCTATAATAGACGCCTAGGAGAACGAATAAGTCTGTTCTCGGTAAATTCCATACGCGGTGAAAGATAAACTAATAGTCAGTGCGTCTTCCTACTACGCTCGTCGCTTGTAGTCAGCGGAAGCAAGTGCAACGCGAGGGGTTATATCACCGTTATTTTTCAAGATGCAAGGTTGTATATAAGCTTAAAAAAAAGCCCCTGATTAGCTCTAGGGTATAATAAAGTACAAGCTATATCCGGCTATAGCGTACTATAATATAATAGATAATAAAGGAAAGTACACGAGGAGTACTCGTAGACGTACTCGGGAGTGCCTAGCGCATATAAAATTTACGTCACGTGCGCACCCTACCAAAATCAATCTATTTATTTATTTATTTATTTCTATTTAACGTCCGGCGGATACTAACACGTAAAGGCTAGCTCTTAGGTAATTCCTAGACAGGACAAAGGACGCTAGGGGGGGAAATCCCCCCTAGGCTACAGGGGTCGTAAATAGGAAAGCCTATCTGCTAGTGGTAGTTTAAAGAGAGACCCCACTTCCGGGGAAACTCCTATATATAGTTATAAGAGAGAGTAGTAATAGACAAAGGAAATAAAGATATAGAGAAGGAAATAAAGGCTAATAGAGGGTGATTAGAGTAGACTAAGTAGTAACTAAGTTAGTCCGAAGAGGGCAGATCTTGTGACGACACGTACGATATGTTGCCCGTGGGCGTCCAAGGTGTAGGTTATGGAATCGTAGAACTGTCTATTCGAAGATTCTAAGCTGAGGAGAAGAGGAGAGCTCGAGAGAGCTCGAGTTTAAGTACATGGTGTGGGTCGCTGAGCGACGCCACGTGATACAAGTGGCACGTGATGGTCAGGACCGTCACAGATCTTATTAAAGAAGTTAGTCTTTAAAAGGAGATCTCGGAAGAGGTCCTCTGATCGAGGGCTAAACAGGATTCCTAGGTCTCGCTTAGCTCTCGCTACTAGCTCCGGCGCTATCTGTTTAACTCGACGATAGTAGAGTAGGTAGAACGGCGTCTTCTCTTTACCGTACGAACAATCGCTTAAGGTAAGGAGCGTATCGAGGTGCCGGAATCGGACGTAGTACGCTATAAAGTCCCCGTGGCTAGACATTGAGGCGATTAGCCTTCCGAGGAAGTCTCGGGGAAGCTTTAGCGAGCGCGGCTTAGCGACCCAGGTTAGAAGCCCCAGCCTCTTATACAAGTCTAGTAGCGTTGTTTGTAAGAGCTTATAGGCGAGCTCCTTACTGTGTTCCTTAATACCCCGTTGAAGGGTCGCTGTACAGAGCGGGAGGGTAGAAGAGGGGGGTTTGCGAGCGCCGAGTCCTATAACCTTGTCGGCTATTTCGTTCCTAGGGATACTAGTGTAGCTAGGGCACCACCTAGTACTAATCTTATTAGGGAAGTCGGTTGTATATTAGTAGACTCTACTAAAGACTCCCTACGAGGTGCTAGAAGACTAGTAGGTAAGCTATAGTGTTACTTTAAGGTTATCTAGGCAAATCCAACACTTTTCTGCCTATTCCTAAAAAGGGGAGCTGATCGCTAGCTCAAGTCCGTAAAGGGTGGCCCTAGCCTCGGCGTCGTAGATCTCTAGAGAGCTACCAAAGGAATAGGCCTTAGTATCGAGGACAACCCCCCCTCTAGTTAGGCACACCCCTCCCCCTGAGTCCCCTGAGTCTAGCCGGGAGCCATCTGTAAAGACAACTAGGTTAGAAGGCGAGACTATTCGTAGAAAAGAGAGAAAGTCTACATTGTATTGTTCCTTATTACTAAGAGGTAAGGGACCTGCTACCTTATCGAGCCTTTTAGCTCTATCGAACCCTTTTTGCTACGGAGCTAGCTATATTGGGTCTATTGTCTCAGAGACTAGAAGAGCCCTTCGCTGTCTATAGAGGAGCCTTGTGCGACTACAAGGGCTATCTAGACGCCTCTTTAGCGGGTGTAGGGGATCGAGTCGTCTAATTCTTGCTTCGAGTCCTTCGCTCTTAGCGATTAGTGTGATTTCAGGGGCAAGAAGCCCAGCCTCCTTTAGCAAGACTGACGTCGGGGTAGTCTTATAGACTGTAAGAACTACCCTACCGCACTTGCTTACTACCTTGTCCAAGGTTAAAAGGTGTCGGCTAATCCCGTTACTAATTAGCTTCCTTAGCCTCGTAGACAGGTCCGCCCTGGGAACCAGGTCTCGCTACCAAAGTAGGCGACTGAAAGGATACAAGCTGTAACCGCCTACTTTAGAAGGTAGGGGGATAAGCCTCGTACTATGTTTATAGCACTCTTTAGCGCGTTAGCGACAAATGTAGCCTTAGTCGCTATTCGCTTAACATGTCCGTAGAAGGATAGTCGAGAGTTAAAGAAGACACCAAGCTACCGAAGCTCCTTACAAGGGAGTATTATACCCTCTCTCTAACCTTAATAGGGGGGGGGGGGGCGGATACCTCTACCTCTCTATCGCTTTTTCCGAGAGAAGTGTATTAGCTTAGACTTATCGCTATTAAAAGTAACCCCCTCCTTAGTGCCCCACTTAAGAGCAGCCTCTACTTGTCCTGTAAGGGTCCTTTTCCTCTTTACTAGCTCCTATAGCTAGAAGCGCAACTGTTGGGAATACAGGCCTACTCGAGTAGAATAGAGGTTTCTGGGTTCTGGGTTTTGGTGATGATTCTTGTTCTTTTTAGTATACATGAAGCTGTGAGCTTGAGGCTCCAGCTTTTGCACTAGTACCAAAGTGGTCTAGTGCAGCCACGTGATTAAAAACCACCTTTACGTCCCGACAGCAACGTTGTCGGCGTAGCCGAACCTCTATAGTATAGGGAGAGCCCCTAGTCCAGGGGTAAAAAGCGGCTATATATATAACATAAACAGAATCGGGGATATAGGCGAGCCCTACGGGAGGCTGTACCTAAGGGGGGTCTTGTCGCCAGTTTTTCCGTTAAGTTTAATCCGTATAGTTCTCTCAGAGAGGAATAAGGTAGCCTAAGCTATAACCTCTCTAGGCCAGCCTTGCTCGCGGAGCCTCCTAATAAGACGGCCGGGTAGGACTACGTTAAACGCTCCTTTTACGTCAAGGGTAAGAAGAGAGGCTTCCTTACCCTCGCTTAGAGCCCTCTCTATATCAAAGGTAAGGTAGCTAGTCAGATCTGTAGCCGCTCTAAGAGGGAGGGCGCTAAACTAGTTAGGACCGGGTATTTCCTGCTTAATTGTAATCTACGAGATCCGTTTAGCAAGGAGCCTCTTAAGCCCTTTTCCTAGTACAGAGAGGAGCGAGATAGGACAGTAGGCTCTCGGGGACGATTTATCTTTCTTATTTGGCTTAGGGATAATAGTAATAATCGCGGACTAAAAGGCTCTAGGGTAATACCCTACTTTAAGGTAACCTTTATAAAGGGCTAAGACTAGGTAGGATATTCTCGGCTAAGCTAGCTTAAAGATCCCTGTTACTAGCTCGTCTTCTCTAGGGGCTGTAGACGCCTTTCCTAGGATCGACTCCTTAACCTCTAGTAGAGTAAGAGAGGCCTAGGGCAGCTAGCAAGTAGGAATAGTAGGGGAGTCGAAGGGGATATCTCCGACCTTAGCTTTATTTGTAAGGAGATCTTTGTGAGGGCATGGATGTGGCTCGGTATAGAGTTTGGTGCTTCGCTTAGTGAATGCAATACGTGGCCTCTTGTTGCGTATAAGTAATAGCTAGCTCTAGGACTTCTTAGCTGACTCGCGATCAATCTCAACTATATTCTGGAACTGTCCTTGTACGCTCCTAGTAATACCCTGACATATTGATCGCCTTCTTACGATCTAGAGTTACGATTTGACATAGTCGTCGAACTCGTAATAGATACTCTTTCCGATTAAACGTCCTACGAGGACTATCGCGCTCTCTTGCCTAATGCCTCTTCACAGTAGTAGTTAGGCTAACTCTTCTAGTTTAATAACGACTAGTTCATTCGCGCTATTTCTAACCTTATTTAGGAAGGCGCTCGACTTATTGCTACGAACAAGACTTTAGAGGATACAAGTACTAACCTCGATTAACAACTTGTTACCGTACGCGACGACCTTACGACTACCTAGAGTCAAAACTAGACTCTTTAAGGACAGATTCAGACTCTTTAGGCTCAAGTTTAACAACTAAGTACTACGCTAGTAGGCAATACGTAATTACGAGTTCAACAACTTGAGAACGACCTAGCTTACGAATAACAGAATACAACCTTCTTCCGAAATCAAGCTCTAGCACAATACGCTTCTATTGTTACTCCTACTATTCCGAAGCGCTCTCCCGCGTACCGAGACCTAGTCCCTTTTAGTAGCAAAGATAGACACAAGCTAGCGGACTCAAAGAGCTTTTTGTAGGACCTCTATATTAAATTACAAGTGAATTCGGATTAGTAGCCAGACGAAATTAGCTGTATAAGATATGTTCTAGGAGCTTTAGAAGGGAATGTACGACGACACTTTGATCGTTATCTTACTCTAGACGCCGCTTTCTATAATAGTATAAATATAGTTAAGGATATAACGGATTATTTAACAACTACATTTAGGGACAAGTTTAGCCGCGAGACTACTATAGCGAAGCTTTTGAACAAGACACAAGGGCAACGTGATACTATTAAATTCTTGCTCTATTAGCAGAACCTTGCGTCGGCTACTAGTACGGATGGATTTCAGGCGGTGTCTATTTTAAAGGCAGCCCTTCACCCTGAAGTTAGGCGTCAGGTTTTGCTCGGTGGGCGCTATAACGAAGATATTACGTTGGACATAATGATTTCTCTTATAAAGGATTCTTATTACACTTGCTTAGCTGTTTACGGACCTAGTTACGCTAAGAAGTTAACCCCTAACGCTTTTACGGTTCTATAGCCCTCCCAAGCCTCGACCGTCGTTACTAACACTACCGAACCTATGGAAATCGATGCTACCCGAGTTTGTACTAAACCTATATAGACTCAGAAGTATATCGACGATAAACGATTCCCTCGTAATTAGGACGAACGAGATACTCGCCGCGAGTTTCAGGTTACGTACAACCTTTGTTTCTACTACTCTAGCTCGGATTATACGAAGCTAGTCTGCCTAGCTTTGAAAGCAAAGGAGGACAAGAAGAAGAAAGTAAATGAGGGAAAAGCCTAGTCTCCGACAATAGTTGCCGCCGGAGACGTCGAAAGAAGAAGATAAACTTAGTATTATCGTTACTAGAGGAGAGATAGATAGATATAATAGAGATTCTATATAGGTTAGTAAATGAGACTAAGAACTTAACTTTATCTATATACTCTCTACTCAACTCTGGCGCTTCTGCTGAATGTTTTATTAATTCTAACTTTACGTAATAACAAGGATTTTCATTATATCCACTTTTAAGACCTCGCTAATTAAGAACTATTAATAGTACCCCCTCGTCCGCTAAGGATATTACTCACGTTGCTGTCCTAGATCTACGAGTTAGTAAGTATATTAAACGGGATTAACAATTCTATATTACTAAACTAGCTTCTTACAAGGTTATATTTAGTAAACCCTAGCTTTCTAAGTATAATCCTATCGTGGATTAGAAAGCTAATAAGATCTCTTTTACTTCGATCTTTTGTACTCGGTCTTGCCTCCTAAAAAGCCTTGGTAAGTTAGTTGTTAATACTCGAGACTTGTATGCCCACGTTCCCCGCCGAGTGGGTGCTACTACGTTTCAAACCCTTGCGAATATAGACAATTCCGAAGTTTTTAGCCTCTTAATTTACGAAATCGATCAGCGACTAAAAGCTCTCGGCTACGAGCCTAAATTAGACAACGTTCATGCTCGCCTTTGCTTAGCTCGGATAGATAACGGCGTTTTAAGCTACGAGCGTACGCTGAAGTTTATAGATCAGTATTTAAACGAGGACTCTCGGCGAATCCCTTTTACCCCTGTCGAGGACGTTACTACAGATCCTGCTAGTAGATTTGTTAAATAACGCGCTGCCTCTATGTACCTCGCTAGGGTAAGTATAGGGGATATAGAAAAAGCCCTTTAGCCGAAGAAGGTTATTGATCCGGAACCGCTTTTGCTAGATTATTTAAAGCAATTTCTCCCTGTCTTTAGTCAGAAGGATACTAACACTTTACCCCTGCACCGGGACTATAATATTTATATTAAGCTAAAGGAGGGATTAAAACCCCCTTATAGACCATTATATAATATGTTAGCTAACGAGTTAGCTATGTTACGTAAATACCTTAAAGAATAGTTAGACAAAGGATTTATTTATACTAGTGTTTCTCCTACTACGTCTCCTATCTTGTTTATTAAGAAGCCTAGTAGTAGCCTTCGATTTTGTGTCGATTACCGGAAACTTAACAACATTTCTATTAAGAATCGGTATCCTATTCCTTGTATTCAGGAGACTCTACAACGCTTAAGCAAAGCTAAGTATTTTACGAAGCTTGATATTATTATAGCCTTTAACCGTATCCGAGTTAAGAAGGGTAACGAGTAGCTTACGGTATTTAACACCCGTTATAGTTTATTCGAGTCGTTAGTTATACCTTTTGGGCTAACTAATACACTACTAGTTTTTTAGGCTCGGATTAATAAGGTTTTGCGTCCTTTTCTGAATATCTTTTGTACTACTTATTTAGATAATATTCTAATATTCTTAGACGATTTGCTCTCTTACCGCTCTTATATTAAGAAGGTCCTTCAGGCTCTTTAGGACGCCGGTTTGTAGTGTAATATTAAGAAGGATAAGTTCAAGGTTACTAGCGTTAAATTTCTTAGTATAATTATTACTATAGATAGTGTTCAGATAGACCCCGAGTGTGACGGTCCTGACCATCACGTGCCACTTGTATCACGTGGCGTCGCTCAGCGACCCACACCATGTACTTAAACTCGAGCTCTCTCGAGCTCTCCTCTTCTCCTCAGCTTAGAATCTTTGAATAGATAGTTCTACGATTCTATAACCTATAC
>UNPT01000445.1:0-40547 GCA_900536445.1 Hymenoscyphus occultus
AGAAGCCCTAGCCTCTTATACGATGCTGGAAGCGTTGTTTGCCAGAGCTTACAGGCGAGCTCCTTGCTATTTTCCCTGATACCTCGCTTAAGGGTCGCTGTACAAAGCGGGAGGGTAGAAGGGGGGGTTGCGAGCGCCGAGTCCTGCTGCCTTGTCGGCTATCTCATTCAGTAATAATATTATAGAGTTATCTAATAGGTCTTTACTAGTACTAAAGTTAAAGCTCTTTTAAAAGCTTCGGGTTTTACTTAAGCTTTTCGGATTCTTTCTTAAATAAGTTAAAAGTTATACTAAATAGAAAGGCTTTCCTAGCTAAGTTTATAATATAACTAAAGTACTATAATTAACGTTCTTTTTATTATTTAAATATAAGTTTTAAGAAGTATTTTATATTAATAATATATAAATAAGTATTATTATTTAGTATATTATTTATAATAAAAAATCTAAAATAATATTATAACTTATAATCCTTAATAACTTTAATAATTATTTCTACTTAATTCTTACTAGTATAAAAGTCGTAGAGTTATTAAATTATAATAAGGAGCTATTATTATAAAAGTATAAATTAGTATATAGTTTTTAAAAGCTAAAGTAAGTATTTAGAATAACCTTAGCTAGGGTAGAAACTATTTAAAACTCCTACCTAGAATATTAAAAGTAATAACTTATATATTTATAATATTTTTAGTTCTTTAGAAAGCTCTTAGGTAAGAGCTTTCTAAAGAACTAAAAATATTATAAGTATATAGTAAATAATTAAAGTTATAGTATTATAAAGTTTATATATATTTAAGTTTTAGTAAAGGTTTAAGACTTAACTTACTAACTAATTTATACTACTTTTATTAATAAAATCTATAATAATACCTATTAATATTAAGTAATTTAGTAATATCTATAAGTTAAAAGATAAGCTAATCTTACTTTTTATATAAAGTAGGCACTTTTTAACCTTTTCTTTCTTCTTCTTAAATACGTTAATAATCTAGCCTCGAATAGTCTTACTATAACTAGGAATTAGCTTTTTAGTACTAAGTAATACTACTTAAAGAAACTTAATAAAAAGGTTATTAATTATAAGTAATAGTACTAGCTAGTGGAGTATAATCTAAGTAATAAGAACTTTTCGAAAAATAATTAATATAACTATTATTATAAGGTTTATATACCCCTCTCTTTTAACTCGGAGTAATTACGCTCTTATAGCGTTACTACTCTAAATAATAGTATTAGAGTCTTAATTATATTAAAGAAGTAATATATTTAGTATCTTTCTACTATACTTTAATATACTATACTTTCTTGGAAAGTATTATTTCTTATTAGTAGAGTTACTACCTAAGCTCTAGATATTCTTGTAGTACTTATATTACTAAAAGAGTCGATTTCTATTAGGTTTCTTCTTCTAGGTTTTAGCTAGGAAATTTAGTAAGGATTACCTAAAAGTAAAAAAGGATAAGAAACTAACTATCTAATATATAAAGAAGCTCTATTTTATACTCTTAGTACTAGGCTATCTTTTTTAAAGTATAAGGTCTAAAGGTCTTCTAAAGTATATATCGATTCTTACTAATCTTAACCTTTAAATCCTATAAAATTAAGTTAATTATTAAGGTATATTTAATATTAGTTTTAGCCTTTTATAATTATTCTAGGGTAATAGGTCTATAAGTAAAGTTTATATTAGTTAAAGTATTACTAGTATATAAAAAGGTTAAAGTAAAAGATATTAAAATAGTATTATCTTCTATACTTAGTAGATTATTATATACTAGGTCTTTTTTATAGGATTCTAGTACGTCGACAAATATAGGTTATAATTATAAGGGTATTAGGGATAGCCTTAAATTAGGATTATTAACATTCGTTAGGTAAGGTATAGGCGTAGCTAAGGGAGCTATACTATATAGGAGTTTATTCTTACTAAAGAAGGTTCTATTATTAGGGCTAGGTATATTAAAGAGGAGAGGTTTTAATCGAATATATAGTAGAATATATAGTAGAATATATAGTAGTTTATTTAGTAGATTTAATAGAGGAATTAAGTAAGCTAAAGAATATTAAATTCCTAAGAAACGCTAACCTCCTTATACCTAATAGATCTCGAACTTTTAGTTATAATATAAGTTTTTAGTTATATCTAAAGTAGTATTTATACTAATTTCTACTTATTTTACTACTATGTTTTAGACCTATTTTAGACCTACTAAAAACTATAATACCTAGCCTTAGGAGTACTCCCGCCCTCTCCTATCCGGTGCTCTAGCGAGGATAAGGAGTACTAATTGGGTAGGATTAGAGTAGGAAGGAGAGCGCTTTAATTTATGTAGATAAGAATAGAGAATCCGTAGGATAAGAGTAGCAGGGAGAGTTTTAGAGGGGAGATTCCAAACACTAGGTTTCGGAGAAGTTAAGAGCGCTCTTACTATCTTTATTTTCAAAAGTGATCAATGTACTCTAGCTTGTTGATTATTTCCATTGTGAACTTGTAATATGTCATCTACAGGTTTCATTACCCCATATGAACCTTAAAGTCCGTCCTCCAAGTACGCAACACCCCATAAGTACTCAAGTCCTCACGACCGATCTAATACCGATCCTCTTTATTCCAAGAAAAACTCCGTAGTATCAACCGTCCTATTCGCCACCCCAGGCCACTCAACCCCCGAAAAACTCGAGTAGTTATAAACCCTACCTTGCGTCCCCAACTCCGTGAACCGATAACTAATCCAAAGCGTCGCATCCCCATTCGTCGCATCCTTCCCCTGTCTCAACGTCGACACGATACTCCTCTTGATTCCCGTCGGGTAGCGCTCAATATCGAATATCGTACATGGCTCAATCACCGTGCCGTCCATAGGGACCATAGGGACGATTCTCTCGCATCGGGCGTGGAAACCCGGGATGCGCAGGTCGCCAGTTGTTTCGGCGCCGGTGATGTTGAAGGCGTATCCGGCTGCGTTGCTAGCGGGGTAGTTGTAGGAGAGCTGTCCAAACCAATTCTCCAGGGGCCACTGGTATTGGGGTCCTAGTGGTGGGGTGGCGCGGTTTTTTAGAGCGGGGGTGGAGAAGAGGGTCGTGAGATGGAGGAAGTTGAGGTGCATTTTGAAAGTTGAAATGAGTGTGGGTGTTCTTAGTTTGAAAAAAGGACTGAGATAGAGGGAAGGAAGTAACGAGTAAGTTGGTTCTTGCCTGCAAAGGGACGTACACATTATATAGATGAAAAACACTTCTAGCTAATACTAAAATAGAATTTAAGAACAAACCAGTATACGAATACCCCAGCCCTAAATTTAATGTATGATGACATATCATACTCGCTAATTTAAAGCGGGCATCGCTCAATTTAGAGTAAATATAACTCCAATGTCGTCGAATAAATACGCCAAGAAAGTAAAGTAAAGTATCAATATAATGAACTTAACAACATTATTATCGAGAACCTACAGTGAGAGACTATCGATGGAGCCGATTATTGTGCTTGAAAGAAAGATGACAATGGTTTCCTAAGGGTTTTGGCGCTGAGTAGGCAATGAAGCTTGTTTTGATACTATTGGGATCTCGGGGTATGTAAGGGCCTGTTTGGCTCGAGGTTATTAGAGTTACGATATTCGGATACGTACCCCGGGATTTACAAAACCTACGAAAACTCTATTCGCTTATCGAATATAACTTTAGATTATTTATAATCTAGATACTATTTAGATGGAGTTATTTGTTTACTTAGACGTGTAATCGCCGGTTCTTAAATAGTATTATACTGTATAACCACGAATATAATATATTAAAGGTATAATAACACTACTTATAATATGTTCTTTGAATAAGGGATTTCATAATAAATATACAAGTATATATTTATATTAGTAGATAAAGTAGATAAAGTGTTAGTGTTCACGCTAGGTAGAATAAGCGAGTTATGGATTTGGGTATTGCGATATAGCAAAATGTGATATCGTAGACTTATATAGGACATTTCGAATAAAGCCAGATTATAGTATTCGGAGTACTAGTTTCTGTTCATGTAATAGGGTGATTTTGCCAGCGGTTTTTAGTAAGAGTTTAGAAGTTAGGTTTATACTAAAAAGTAGACGAGTTGCGTGTAATATCAGTGCGAATATCCTGAGACTAACAAGCGTGGTTCGGAGAGGCTCAAGTATTGTCAGTACTAACAAAAGTTAATTCACAAGTTATCTCACTTTTCAGTCCTTAATTGAGCCTAGTTCGAGCGATATAAGCCTTCGTGTTCAAAATAGATAACGCAATTCCTTTCCATTCCAGACCCCCTCTCTGGAATAATTCCATTTCAGAGGCACATATTCCATGGAATATGTGGAATTTCTAGATGGAATCTGTCACATGACACTATCAGCTCCGGTGGACTAATAGGAAGCTCGCATTTAAGGTTGACTTAGACTAGCGTATCCAGGACATGTTATATAAAGCCCCCTTCTACTCTAGAGTGTACGGAGTAATACCGAGTAGCTAATTACGAAATAATCTGTTTAGGTACTAGTATTCCTATTTACTCGAACATATATATATAACTATATCGATCCTATTCACTTGAAACTATCCTAAACCTTACGTTTTAATTAGTTAGAAAAAGCCTCTAGAATTCCATAGACTAATCAATAGAAGGATTCTATTCTATTTTATAGGTACTACGGAAGTATTCCATGTAGAACATTCCACCTGGAATTCCATGGAATATGGTTCCATCTGCCGAGCGTGGAAAATAGACTCCTCGTATATGTATTTGCATTAGAAACCATCCCTACGTGCTCTTTATCCGATACTAACTCGTTACTGAAATCCGCCTGCCAAACCTGTTAATAAATAACAAACCTAATTATCCATACGCTAATAAATTACCTATAATACTATTACTAAAATCCGCTGGCAAAATCACCCTAATAAACGAGCCAAACGTTTTATAAACTCGTATAGAGTACTAAACTCTAATTTTATATAGTAGACCCTGAATCTGTATTTGGAATCACGCCGAGCCAAACAGGCCCTAATAAAGAAACGTCTTCTTCCCTACGTTTCATCAAGTATAGTATGTTTTCGAGACAAAAGCTGATGTTTGGATGACTCGTTCGATATTCTTGGCATCGTTCATAGACGAGGAGATTTCAAGGCATATCATTCCAAGTATGCAGGCAGGCATTTTGTTTAGTACAAGGCAGTAAGTAGACAGCGCTCCAAGACTGACAAGGGATAATGTGATACTACGAGTATGACTATCCAACGTACTCGTATGCACAAAGACTACGGTAGGAGGGGGAGGGGAAGCGAGAAGAAAGTATGTGTACACGCACCTAATTAACCCCAAAAGAAATTCCCACCAAACATTTCATCACCACAAAAGCCCTCACGGACAAAAGTCATAAGATTCAAAAGTTAGGCACAAACAAAAGACAAAAAAAGAACATTCAATTAACCAGCACCCTAATCCTGAAATAAGCCCCATCCCATCATCATTAAACAGATCCCACACCCCAATCCCACTCAAAACCACAACAAATCAACCCAATACACCATCACCCCCAACCTAATAATCATCATTCCTCCCCGAACTACCATACTCCTCATTCCCTGCCCCAGCCCTCTTCTGCTGTCCCTTCTCCTGCATCCCCTCACTCTTCAACAAACTCCCCGCCTTCTCCATAATCTTCCCCATGGTACTATCCCCCTTCCCCTCATGCGACGAAGTCTTATTTCCATACCCGGCACCACCAGCCGTCGTCGAGGCCTCCGTGTTCGACGTGCCGTATGGGTTCGAGGAATCGTTTTGGCGGCCGGAACCATAGGAGTCTGAGGTGGTGTTGGTGTTGGATGAACCGTAAGTGTCTGATCCGCCGGTGCGGCCAGAGCCGTAGGTATCGGAGGAGTCGTTTCCGTAGCCGGAGGAGGATTTGGTGGTTGAGGAGCCGTAGGTATCGGTTCCTCCTGTGCGGGATCCGTAGGTGT
Source organism: Hymenoscyphus occultus (assembly GCA_900536445.1). Taxonomy (NCBI): domain Eukaryota; kingdom Fungi; phylum Ascomycota; class Leotiomycetes; order Helotiales; family Helotiaceae; genus Hymenoscyphus; species Hymenoscyphus occultus. Next base: position 5,983 of record UNPT01000445.1, read on the forward strand.
TTGAGGAGTCGGTGCCTAGTCCTGAGCCGCCGGTGCGGCCAGTTGAGCCGTAGGTATCAGAAGAATCATTTCCGTATCCAGATGAAGATTTTGTGTTCGAAGATCCGTAGGTATCAGAAGAATCATTTCCATATCCAGAAGAAGATTTCGTGTTGGATGATCCGTAGGTATCTGAACCGCCCGTTCGGCCTGATCCATAGGTGTCTGAAGACTCGTTTCCGTAGCCGGATGAGGATTTGGTGTTGGAGCTTCCGTAGGTGTTGGAGTCGTCGCCGAGTCCTGAACCGCCTGTACGGCCAGAGGAACCGTAGTTGTCGGAACCGGTGTTGGTGTTTGATGAACCGTAGGTATCTGAGCCTGTGTTTCCTAGGCCGGATCCCCCCGTGCGACCAGAGCCGTAGGTGTCTGAACCGGTGTTGGTATTGGATGAACCGTAGGTGTCTGAGGAGTCGTTGCCGAATCCTCCACCGGTGCGGTTGGATGATCCGTAGGAATCAGATCCGGTGTTACCAGACTGAGATACGTTAGCTTTTTCCTTTAGAGCTTTCTGAATATTCATAAGATATAGAGATGTTTATTAAGAAAGTCTGATAGACAGCAATGGCTGTCCATGGAAGATGATAAACCTAGGGATGTCTTACACCATAGGTGTTGCTACCACCTGTACGACCAGACTGGAAACGAGAAGGATTAGTATCAAAGGACTTGACTCTAGAACAGCAATGGCTGAACTTAGAGGTGAAAGCTTACGCCGTAGTTGTCATTATCGCCATAGGAGCTCTGGGAAAGGAAGTCTGTCAGAACCAAGAACAATAGAATTAGCTTTAAATTAAATGAACTCACGGTGTTGTTATCGTTGTAGTTAGACATGATGAAAGTTGTTAGTTTCTAACTTGAAGGTTGAGTTGATATGGAAGTATTGAAAAGTGATTGATAGGAAGAGTGTGAGTCGAGTTGTTGATGAGAGAACACTGAATAGAGACGGGAAGGGAGTCTTATATATCAAGCAAGACAGGACATAGAAACACAGAGCCGAAAGACAAAAACATGAGATGCTCTCTTTCATTGGTCCTCAATTAGTGACGATGGTGGCAGGCTTCCGTGGTATGTAAACCCCCCACCAGACCCCGCCATGCATCGTCCAGCCGAGCCAGCCCATCTCTCGCGTCTACCCAGCAGGGGTTACTCAAATCTGGTAAAATAAAAAGTTGCGTCATCCAACTCTGTTCCTTGCCCTCCAACTCGTCCTCTCCAACATCTCGAGGCGTCATTTTTACGAGGAACAATATATTGGTGGTACAGAAATAGCATGTTTATACCACCGTCCCACCACGATCGGTGCTTGCCTTGCTGCACGAGTTGTACAACGCACTTGCTGCACCCTCACCCTCACACTGCTTCACTGCGACAGCAAGGCACAGTTAAAATCAGGTAATAGTAATACAGGTACAGGTACCCGTGAGGCTTGAGCGGGGTAACAAATTGTGCGAGCGTCAACTTCCGTTTATCAGGAATATCTAAGCTAAGACACTCTTCAGCTTGTCGTGATCTCCATAGGTAGTTCGGCAAACGCTAGTTCACCGTCCACCATATCGGGACGATATAAAGAAGCCCTCAAGCCACAGGAAGTACCCCGCAGCTTCTAAATGCCTCAATACAAGAAGCATCTCTCAAAACAAAACAAAAAACTCGACAGAAACGCTTCAAGAATGATAAGATGAGGAAACTTAAGACAGGATTCAAATGATGCAAAAGTTCATTCTCAGAGCTGAATTTGACTTTCCATAAAAGCTTGTAAGGGAGAATATTCCTCCATTGACAGCGAAAGAGCTTAAAATGCGGGGTGACCTGATGTGAGAGGCGAAAAGAAAACATTGTCCCATCGCTGGTTCTGGTAACGTTGATGAACGCAGAGCTGAGGTGGGGTAACTCTGAGAGGAAACCAAGAAATCCATCCACGCTAGCCACGCTGTGCAGGGGAGCGTCATGATCGGCAACCCCGGTTTTTTTGTTCCATCATATCCTTGACAGGCTGGAAATCTTGGCAGAAGTTCCTATCAAAATTCCACGATTGGACGGAAATATATGCCACTCCACACTTGGACAGCTTGCCTGGGTTCTCTACGTACCTCAAATATATGAATTTAAATCAACACGGTTTGGGATGAAGTTTGATCTGTCCACGTTCTATTGAATTCCTCATGTGTATGGCTCAGTCACGAAGCATGCGGATATTCCAAACCCCTCTTCCGAGAGTTATTACTATATGAAGGTCTAGGCCTGTTCTATCCATCAAATCGAGAAGAGAACCAGCTTTATGCAGGAAACCCCCAAGGATTTATCGACCCCAACGCAACGCCACTAAAAGTACAAAGGTACAGAGCTCGCCGATGCCTCGTCATCTCACGTATTTACTGTAACACAAGTTAGCCCCAATTTATATGCCATGGAAGTTTTCTGAAACCGACCTCATGAATCTCTTGTGAAAGTCTGATCGAAGAAGATCATTAACGAATTCCTTCTTCTTCCCCTTGTCCTCCGTCCCACGGGCTTGGTTCTTGAAAATCACATCATCGTCCCATCTCCGCTTGACATTGAAATCGGATTTCGGGTTTAGGAGAGGATTGCCGAGAGCGATATCATGTTCTCGTTCAGCTTCTTCCGCTGCAGCTTTCTCTCGTTCCTGCATGTTTGTTAGTTCCTGACGTCCAGGCAAAGCTAAAGAAGAAACCGTGAGGCTTCAGACTTACCTCTTGCTCTCTTTTCTCCGCCCTTTCCCGTTTGATTTTCTCCAATTCCCTTTGTAGCTCCGCAGTTTCGTCTTCATCGTCACTGTCATCATCACTACTATCCTCCTCATCCTCCTCACTATCCGCATCTATATCCCTCGTTTCCTCTAACACTCTTCTCCTCTTCGCATCAATATCCTCCGCATCCCCATCCTCAAGCTGCCTCTTCGTCCCACCCATCACCGCATCCTCTCCATCGGTTTCTGGCAGAGCTGGTGCAGGCCCCCCTTTAACCTTTGCGAAATGCGCAGCCTCAGCTTGCAATAACTCGGCTCGCAAATCGCGAACTTGATGATCTGCATCTCCTCCTTGTCCTGGCTTACGGACTTTGAGTTGAGTGTGTGCGGGTAGGAGACGTTGGTGGTATGCTGGACCGCGCTGGGCTTCTTTTCCACGAGCTGGATCGAAGGTTGGTCTATGTGCTTTAAATCCGTTAGCATTCTTGTATCTATAATCTATGAATTTGCGCGCATACCGGTCGTCATGATTGCGATAGAGAATAAAGTCGTAAATCGTAATACTCTTCCTCATACGCTGTCCGTCAAATAAATGATGAGGCAGCAGCTCCAGATAAATCGCGAACCCGAAGGGGACCAAACACACGCTAAGCCCAAACAGTAAGCTCCTTTCACCGCAAAAGCGGCAGAATCATTCCCTTCAAAAATATCCCACCTCAAGCTCCAAACCCCCATGTCAACAACCACCAATCCATACGCCCATCCACCATGCCGCGAGAAGTCGAGCCCTCGGTGAACGAGAGACAGTTCTTCGAAAAGGCTCTCGCTGAAACCCTCCGTCTGGATGGCCGCGCCTTTGACCAATTCCGCGATTTGGAGTTATCGTTTGGAGATGAATTCGGCGTCGCAGATGTGAGGTTAGGGAAGACTAGGTATGTGGAATTTGATATGTATTTGTTGCGCGAAGTTTCAAGGGATTTAAGTCTCTATCTATTGAGCTTCTTTATATATAGAAAGACTTTCATGAACATCTTTGATGGAGATACAAACGCTATCTACAATTCCCAACTTCCATCAACCTCCAATCCAAACCACACCTCAACCCCATCACCTCCCCATACCCAACCCCAACCCACAAACCAAAAGACTAACCCAACCCCCCATCAATAGAATCCACACCAACATCTCCGCCCAAGTAACAACCCCCTACCCGGACAAACCCTTCGACGGCCTCTTCACCATAACCACCGAACTCTCCCCCATGACCTCCCCACACTACGAAACCTCCCGGCCCTCCGACCCCGAAATCCTACTCTCCCGAATCCTCGAGAAGAATCTCCGACGTTCACAAGCCCTAGACACCGAATCCCTCTGCCTCATAGCGGGGCACAAAGTGTGGTCTGTTCGGGCAGACGTGCACATCCTCTCCCACGATGGGAACCTCATCGACGCATCCTGTATCAGCGTCCTAGCCGCGCTGCAGCACTTCCGGAAACCGGATACGAGCTCGGAAGGCGAGAATGTGACGGTGTATACGCTGGAGGAGAGGGATCCGGTGCCGTTGAGCTTGTTGCATTTCCCGTACTGTGTGACGTTTAGTTTTTACCCGAGTACGGTCGAGGAAGGGGAGACGGTTATTCTGCTGGATTCTACGCTTTTGGAGGAGCAGTTGAGGGAGGGGTCGGCGACGATTGGGATCAATAAGGATGGGGAGCTGTGTCAGATCGCCAAGTTGGGTGGTATCTCCGTGGATGCAGTGGCATTCTTGGGCTGTGTTCAAGTTGCCCTGGCGAGAGTAAAGGAGATTTCAGCCTTCGTAATTAAGAGATTAGCAGAGGATGCTAAAAAGAGGGATAAGGGTGGTTTAATGGCAGAGCTAAGAGCAGAAAACGACAGATGAAGTCACGAATCACGATTGAAGAACCGACATCTAGAGTTAAAAAGGTGGTAGATTTGGTTGGATAAGGAAGTCCAGAAGTCTATAGGAAGCTAGTGTTTGACAGCCTGCTGACTGACACTTCCATATTTGGCCTGCCATGCGAAGAAATACAGAAGCGCGCCAAGAGGTTGCCCGATGAGTGTAAATGATACCCAAAATATACAGTTCCCGATTATTTTTCCATTGACACCCTGCATCTTCTCGAGCGGTGCTGTGATAGCGATCAATGGCAGTTGAGCAACCATACCGACAAAAGCCACAAGAATGAGATTGTGAGTCGGTACCCCCACCGCCAGCTCATGTAGAATTCCCGAAAAGACAAAGACAGCAATACTCGCATGATGTGCGCTCCATCCGCGACCAATCAGAGGGGAAAAGACATGGCGCTTCATGAATTGATAGACGGGTTTGTTCCAGGTTCGCCAGTAGGCTCCTACACTGGGACTATTCCACCAATCAGTGTAGAATTCTCGGTCGCCAAATCGCATTACTTCGGCTAATGCGTTGAGGAAAGACTGGAATAGAGCGAAGAAACCAGCCAGCCAAATGACCAGGCTAATCGTAGACAACTTCATAAGTCGTTCAAGAATAGAAGGGAGGTCCAGGGATGCCATATGGTCCAAGGAATTTCGCAAGACAGGTGCTGCGTATTGGGCGCTGGCAATCCACATAAAGACATTCAGTCCAAATACTTCAGCCATACGTTTGGCAACAAATACCCAGCGAATGTTTGCTGTTCTGGGGTAGACTGGTTGGTAGACCAGCGTAGGCGCCCACCAGAAGTAGGTGAGGTTGCCGAGTGTTATGTTCTGTGGGTAGGGACATTGATTATATATTTCTGGGAGAGCATCCTCCTCTCGCTTAGAAGGATGGAGAAATGCATGACGGAGGTCTCGATTCGTGAAAGCGTACGAGTAGGTCTTTAGCCATACAATGATAGCATGAACTTCACATAGAGTGCCAATCAATGGGTGGTGTACGAAGAAATAAACCACGACCGAAGTAATAAACAAGGAGAAGGTTATGTTGAGGCCATGGATCCAAGCTATCAACTTCCAGGTCGAGTTGAATTGCCGAAGATCCTCCTCGGATGGCACATAACTTCCACCAGGTGTAGCCGTTCCACTACGTCTTTTGCTTTTTGTGAGGACGGCTCGTGCTTGTTGGGCTGCAGATAATTCGACGACGTATGCGACGAAGAGATGGCAGGGCACCAAGAGAAAAAGAGCTAGCCCCAGGAGTATGTCTTGCTGACGATAGTCATGACATCGGATACAAATCAATACTCCATACTAAGACCAATTAGTTTCTAAACGAAATCAACGAAGAAAAAATCAAAACAACTCAAGAAATTCTGGCCATTGGAAAAAGTCTTTGAGATTGAGAATATCATTGGGAAAGTTTCGGAACAATCAAAATAGTTGTTCAAAATCTTGCCGAACGATAGGTCCAACCATAAGATTTCTGATAGTTGGAAAAGACTCAAATGAATAATATTGGAAAGTACCTTTTTGAGATTCTCAATCATCAATCGTAAATTGCCCACCACTGTAAGAAAATTAGCATCCCATCCCTTGTACCGCCCAGAAACCCCACGTACCCAGAACAATTATCATAAGATTCCTAAAGCCCAAAAAACTTGGGCTGACATCCGAATCATGGCTTAGACAAGACGTTCTTGCCTTGAAATGAGGAGCTGCAACATGTCGATATTTCTTCTTCATGTAGGGCACCCGAATTGGGGCGAGGGGTTGAGGTGCAGACGAAAAGCCGTTGACATGTGATACTCCAGTCCCGGATCGTCTGGGACGTGGCGTGGCTGATTTCTTCTCGGTGCCAGTGCCAGTGCCAGAGCCATCGGCAGAAAAGTCCGCACCTGTCACATTTGCAGAATCGGTGGTTGTCACCATTTTGGCTCGGGTTACGCAGACATGAAGCAGGAGAACAATAATGTGGGAAGGGAAAGGATGGAGATGTCTCAAGAGGGATGTGGACGAATATCGGATGGTGGTGTTTTGTATCGGAGGGAGGGAGCGATGGAGGAATGATGCAAGGATTAGGATGAATGTGGAGGGACCCGTCGAGAACTTGGTGAACTGGCGAGGACTGGCTCCGGGAAACCGCGAACGAGGAGACGCTATCTTCTGGAAGCGACCACCGAAATAGATTCACGGAAAGCACTAAACTTCTTGGTGCAGCCATTCTAAAGTAAATTGAAACTTGGTAGTGGCGAGACTATCACGCCACGGAGGAGAATTCCTACCATTGGTGGTTTGGTGTTGCGGAATTTCAACCAATTAATTCAATTATCCTATAACAATGGTACACTTTCTATTATTCACTTATTAAATGTTTTTGTTTTGAATTCAGGGAAACGCTCTGACGAATAAGATATCTTTTCTTTTGAGGATTTTGAAGGTAATTAGATTGGGTTCATTTATTCTGAAAGCTTCCAAGTGACAGCTCCAATGGTAATGCAGGTCCAAATAGACTCAAGAGACTTCACTTGAACAAAACACATTTCCACGGTGCAGCAAAGGATTGTCTATAGTTAGCTTCTCATTTTCTATACATCTAGAATAATTCTTTCATTTCTAGGTTGTGTTGTTTAGAAACAAAATTGGCTGGAAAGGTGCAAGGGAGCTGTAGCTATCTCAGCCGAGGTTCATGGTTAAATATCGGTAAAAAGTACCTTACCTGCTGCCTCAGGCGTCGATCGCAACTTGAAGAACAAGGATTCAAAGCGTGATAGATATCTGAACCAGATGACCCTCGACAATTCATATCTCTCCATACAACTCATACATCTCATCATCGCGTGCACATCATACCCATACGGTCATTACCGACAAAAACACTACCTTTTGACCAATACTACTGGAGGATAATGAGACGATCGTGAACATGGCATTTCAACAGCGCGAGCGCGACTTTGGAGGTCAGGATGGCGGCGGCGGCGCTTATGAAGGTGGAGGCTTCGGGCGAGGAAGAGGCAAACGTAAGTGTGGTCCATTTGTTACTCGACGATTCGATGTCCATGGTGTTGATGGTGATGTGCATTTTTGTTCCAAGGGAGCTGTTGCAACTAGGACGGTCGCGCAGTTTCCACTCAAAATGGGTCTTGAAGTTTTCATTGTCATCCTATCCTGTTTATATCTTCAAAATATCAATCTCTCCAATACAAAAATGTCTTTGCAACTTGACCCATATCGAGCCTTCCAAAAAGACACGTGATGATTCCCTGCCTCCCAACCTTTGGACAGAGCAACATTCAGGATACGAGAATCTATAGAGACTTCGCTAACACCATATTCCTAGGACCTGTTACTGATTATGGATCTACTATGGTTCATTGGATGCGGAATCGTCAACCGAGATTCAAAGGAGGATATCAAGGCGAGATGGAACGACCAAGTCCAAGTTATATTGTTGATGTAAGCTTGAATCATACTCAACTCTCAAGAGCCGCATGTTGACTTTAAATAGATGTTACCGCCTCTAGCAAGACTTTCAAATCCAGCCGATTCTATTCCATCAAAACATCTACACTCATCTCTAAACAAAATCAAACATCCCGTCAATGTTGTTCGATGGACACCAGAAGGTCGAAGATTACTTACTGCGTCCAGTAGTGGAGAATTTACACTGTGGAATGGCACCGGGTTTAACTTTGAAACCATCATGCAAGCACATGATGTAGCCATCAGAGCGTTAGCCTACTCGCATAGTGACGACTGGCTGATATCAGCTGACCACGATGGTCTAATCAAATACTGGCAACCTAATTTTAACAACGTCAAAGTAATCCAAGGCCATACGGAGCCTATAAGAGATATCGCCTTTAGTCCGACTGACTCCAAATTTGTCACGGCTTCCGATGATGCTCACTTGAAAATCTTTGATTTTGCTGGCGGTGTTGAAGAGTCAAGTATCCACGCGCATACATGGGATGTCAAGACTGTTGATTGGCACCCTACCAAAGGATTGATCGTTTCCGGATCCAAGGACCATCTCATTAAATTATGGGACCCTAGGGAGTCTGGAAATAAGGAGTTGACTATTCTTCGTGGCCATAAAAATACCATCACCCGAACACTCTTCGAAAGAGTACGAGGTGATTGTCTCGCAACCTCAGCACGAGATCAAACAGCACGAGTATTCGACCTACGAATGATGCGTGATATACTATTACTCAAAGGCCACGAGAAGGAGATCTCAACTTTAACATGGCATCCAATCCATTCATCTCTCCTAACCACCGGTGGTGGTGATGGAGCCCTACATCATTACCTCCTTGATGAGCCAAATAACCCCCCTGGAGTCCTCCCAACTCTCGCTCCTTACGATTCTCCCGATCCCACCACTGCCCCAGCTCAGACTATCCATCCAGCTCATAAAATCCCATATGCCCATGACTTTCCCATCTGGTCACTAGATTGGCATCCTCTGGGACACATCCTTGCCTCCGGCTCCAACGACAGAGTCACTCGTTTCTGGACACGTGCTCGACCAGGCGAATCCGATTCCTTCAACGACCGTTACCACATTGGAGAAGAAGCTGCCGAAGCCCAAGGAACATGGGACCGCCGCGGTAACCGCCGTCAAAGACAAGCAGAAGAAGAGCAAGAACTAGAAGACGAAATGGAAGGGTTAGTCGACCAAAAGATGCCCTCCAAAGCGCCCTCCTTCCCAGGAATTCCAGGCCTCCCACTTCCTCAAAACCCATCCGCCATCCAAATCCCAGGTGTAGGCGGCCCTCTCCCTCCTCCCCCATTCAACAACTCCTCCCTCAACGTCCCCCCACCCCTCCCAGGTCTCGACCCAAGCAACCCCCCCGACTTCGCCCGTCTCGCAGAGATGATGAAGAACGCCGGCCTCCCCCCACCACCACCACCCCCGATCGGCAGCGTAAATCCCCAATTCCCACCTCCGCCTCCGGGCATGCTCCCACCGGGTCTCCTCCCACCGCCTGGAAACTTCCAGCTCCCGCCTGGCTTCCCGCCGCCGCCTAATATGGGAGTCCCTCCTCCGGGTTTTGCTGGTGCGATTCCGGGGATGGGTGGCCAGACTGGTGTGTCGCAGGGTAATGAGGAGGGAGGTAGTGGGGGGAGTGTGAGGAGGAGGGGGCCGTTGCCTAGTCAGGAGGAGAGTTTGCAGATGGAGCAGAGGAGGGGGAAGTATACCCGTGCGAGGTAGTTTTTTCTTTTTCTATTGGGAGGTGTTTGTTTGATGAGATGGGAGATGGGATGTTGAGGTGTATAACAGATCTGATCACGCGAAGTAAAAGAATGTTTAGTAGTAGTAGAGAAAGAAAGCATTTCAAGGACGTATCCTAGTCCTGTGATCTCCATCCAAAACAAACTAAAAAATGAAATGAAATTACTATTTTCCTTATATTTCATGCTCTAGCAGCTCTACGAATAGATATTATTTAGATATATTCCTTAAAGCCTGTCTTTACCTATATATCAAGTACAACGTATTTATTCCCTTATTCCCTTATCTCCTTATCTCCTTATTTCCTTACAAACGTACCATATCTCACCTCATCTCTTTTCCTAACCCCCTTTTCCTCCCCTTCTCCCCTTCTCCCAATCTAGTAGAATCCTCGAGCCTCGATACCCACCTAGAGATTGATTCCTAATTTCCTCGTACGGTCGTACTATACTATACCTCGGATCTCTGAAAGAGATGTAAGATTTACTCTTATACTAAAATTATCCTTTTCTATTTCTCTTTTTTGTTTTTAAGGAAATGTGTTATGTATAACTAGGTATGTATAGTAGTGTTACTATTACTGTTACTGTAACTAGTAAACTACAGTAAGAATGGGGGATAAATTGGAATTGGAATGCTATTAAGAGAAAGTGAAAGAAACTCTAAAGGAGAAGGAGGAGAAGGGGAAAAGGAGGGTGGAATGGAATGGGGTTAGGTTGTGGAATTGGTAGGACAGGATGGGGTAGGGTAGGTGGGATGTATTGTGGCATGTTATAATACAGGTAATAGAGGGTATAGTTGGATATTTATATTAGTAGGAGTTGGTATATATATATATTGACTAAGAGTAAAAGAAAGAGAAAGAGACATGAAGGCACTACTATAACAACAATAACAACAAAAATGGTATAAGACCCCCAAAGAAAGGGACCTATGAAAATAAAAACGAGAAATAGAGTAAAAAGTAAAAAGTAAAAAGTGAAGAAACGCCCAAACCCAATGCAATGCTCCATCCATGCCATCCATCCATCCCTACATGCTGTCATCCACCACCATGCCTTACTGTAGCAAAACAACAAAAGCATATATAGCAACCAGAAAAAAGAAGCGAGAAAGGAGAAATAAAGAAAAAGAAAAACATCTTTACGCCCTCGCGAGCTATGCCATCTCTGTATATCTAATGTAAGGCTGACTGACTGCCTGACTTCTCTTTTCCCTGGTTTAAACCATACATACATACATAAAACATTACATCCCTCCCAATCCACCAACCCAACCGACCAGAGTAGACTGGCTGATTAGGCTACATTGGCAATTGCATTATTCCTCGGACTCGACCGCGTAGGCGTCTTCGCAAAAGCCTTCTGCTTATCCGCATACTCCTTGATAACCAACGCACACATCGTATCCGCACATAGCCTCTTCCTCCTCTGCACAGGGAGTTTCGTCGCAAACTCCAATCCACTGGCGCGCTCCACGGCTTCGACCGGGACCTCAAAGTCCGTGATGGGTTTACTATTCGGGATCACGGCGTTGGGTAGGACGAAGGCTCCGACGGCGACTTGGCCTGTACTCGTACCATCTTCTGCGAAAATGACTTTGTAGAAATGGGTAGGGACGGCGATGTTCGGTGGGTTCCCAATGACTTCGTACGAGACGCGCCATTTGCCATCCGTCGTGTCTCTCTTGGGGAGGTATAGAGGTCCAGTCACGATCCTCACACTAGGATATTTGTTCGTAAGTCGCCTACAGAAATCCTCGAAATGGGCCCAGTAATCCCGATTAAAGCCCTCGCCCACCTGCGGACACATATTCGACAGGAAGAACGTATCGTTCATCGCCTCCTGGCTCCATTTCGCGTCCGCGGCCGGCACCTGATGTCCTCGGTCATAGCCAGAGCGAAAGTAATCCTTGAGTTTGCCGCGGAACTTCTCGGGTACGTCGTGGTCTTCGACGAAAGAGCTGTGTTTTCGATCGCCTTCGGAGATGGCGAGCGATTCGGGCGTGATGTGTTCAGCTACCCACGCGGGATTCCTTAATCTTCGATCGTAGGACGAGACTAAAGCTGCGCGCGTTGCGAGATCCGCTACAGGACCCGGGAACCCATATTGGAAAAGACCTGCGGGGTCAACTGGTGGAATCACCAATGTCCCCTTTGCGCCGATTGGTATTGCCTGGGGAAGACTCGCGGATATTGGTGATGGGACGGCGGTAGTAGATGTTGCTGATACGGCAACGGAGGGAGATTCTAATTGTTTCTTCGTTTCGGAACGTGTTGAGATCATGGCGGCTGTTAAACCTGCTCCTGTAGCAGCGCTGACGGCGGCGATGAGTGCAATTGTGGATTTGGACATTGTGAGAGGGGCCCAACGGGCGGGAGAAATCTGCTGGTATTTATTAAGGAGAACGAGTAGCGTTCGGAGAGCAGCTGGTGTGGAAGGTCACGACAGAGACAGATTAGGCGCGTGAAGATGTTGAGGTAAAGTCTGGTGTTGATGGAAAAAAAGTCACGGGCCAAGATACCCTCCTGGGAGAACTCCGGGTACGGATAAGAGAGCAGGGGTCCATTTCACCTCTCACCTTCCCAGAAACCCATCCCATGATATCTTCCATTTCGAAAATAGGAGCACCACGTAGTGATCATGTACTTTCGTACGAGATATGTATATGAGGCTCAGCCCGTCACCTCCCAACACACCTTAACACACGCCTTCTTACCGCGAGAATCTCTCGTCACCCCTCCCATAGAAATGACTCCCACCACACCGTGATGTCACAACCCAGTTCTCGGGTTCGCTCACCAGCCAGAAGGTGTGTCCCCAAGGCGTACCTGCAGTTAGGGCTCTCAGGGATCCCTGACTCCTTCATGTCAGGGACATGTTCCTCGTGGGGTGGGTGTTGATCACTTTGCACATACTCCGTAGACAGAAGTGAGAAATCGGCGATCATAAAAGGGACTCTTTCTCCGGTTGCTTATTCTTCTGGATTTCTCAGCTGTTCTGTTGGTTTACTTGTTCGTGTGATCGATCTACTTTATTTTTACTTATCTAGCGTCTAGTAAGTTATAAATCTTATCCCTCTATCTATCTCTCTTTTCCATACTACTTTGTCCTCCCCCCTCTCTCCCCCTGATTAACTCTAATCTCTTTATTGTAATACCGTTTTCGAAATTTGAAATTCTTCTCTATCCCTTGTTCTTCTCCTAGTATTAACAAAGTATTACCCCCTAGAATACCCTTTAGAATACATTTCTCAGCTAGGTATTTACTTATTCGTCCGATCGAGCTACTTTGTTTTTGATATCTATCATATACTATACCCAAACACCCCCTCACAAAATAAAAGCACAAATGATATAACAAAGTCCCTAAATTTCAACTCTTACAAACAACCTCTCTTAATCTCTCTTTCACATACTCCTCTAAATCCCATCTGTCTAAGATCATCCCCAAACCTCGAAAGAGGTAGGTACTTGAGTATAAGTATCCTAGAAGACTTTTTTAAAAAAAAAACAACAACCGTGGAGTAGAAAACCTACCTTCTCTAGTAGATCTGTATAAATCTAGGATATTACAATAACATTATATCTCATCCAAAAAGGTCCCACCCTTCGACTTCAAGGAACAGTCAAACAGTCAGACAACCAGGAAAAAAGTACTGTATCAAAGAAAACATGTTCAATAGATTTATGATTGCTTTCCACGTCTCCCACAAAGGGAGGATGAAGAAGTCTACATCTCACAACAACTCCAGGTCTCCCAACTACCTCCCTCTCCCCGCAACAAATCATCCAGTGATATACACAGCCCAACCCACGCGATCAAAACATCCACTGTGGACAAGATAGCATCCATCTCCCGCCCACTCACTCACTCAGCAGCAGTAGTAGCCTTCTTACTAGCAGCCTTCATCCACGAGAACGCACTCGCACCACCAACCGGATTCTCGTTTCGCGGGATACTAGCAACGACCGTCCTTCCCACACCGCCTGGTTTATGCTCCTCACTGCTGGTTCGTTTATTCTCCCATTTCAATGGAGGATTCTCAACCTGACTCTTCCTGCGCATCTCAACCGCCGATCGAGGAGCCGGGGGAGTATCGTAGGCAGCCCCTGGACGAGCTGCTGAAGATACTGATCGCGATGAGGGCACGGCAATCGAAGAAACCGACTTCGAGGACGGCTTGAGGACTTTCATACTTCTGCCTCCTCGGGCTGCGCGCTGGTAACCACTGGTGGATTCGGCTTCGCGGCCAGTCTCGCCTCCATTGACGGTTCCATGACGCCAGGATCCCCAGATACCAACCGAAGAATCTCGGCGATTAGACTCTGGCGTTGCAACGGGCGATGATCCGTCAGCTTCATGTGTTTGTTCAGCGTTTTGTGATTTTTCTAATCCTGAATGGTTAGGGACAGTCGATGTATTCTCCGAAGCAGCAGTAACTCGATCCAAGGTACTCGATTCGGACATTGACACAGGTGTAAAAGGCGATTCGGGTTGTGCTGAGCTGGCCGCGGCGGCTTGGTCAGCCTGCTTTGCTTTTATACCTTCCTGTCTAACGGGTGAGACAGACTTAGGAACAGCAGTTTCAGTGGCTTCGATTTTGGATTTGGTAACTACTGGAGTGAAAGGGGCTGCGGTCGCCTTCAGTTCGTTCTTCTCCGGGGGAATATTGGAAGTGCACAAGTTTTTGAACAAGTTATCGTCCTCTGGTCTAACAAACGGCACGGATAATTTGCTGCGGTCATCGCCATAGAGCGTCATGAGATTCTGGGAGAAGAAGATATCCGCGTTATGGACGCGGAGGATATCACTACCAAGAATTATACGAATTCCCTGCTTGCGCTCAGGGGTGTTACGTTGGTTGAGGCCTACGATTTCGAAATCTGCACTAAGGGTGGGAAGTTGTGGAGCAGGACTGTTTGATCTCGAAGTTGGCTGAGTTATGACAGCTTCAGGGAGATATACAGGAAGTCTGATGTGATGGCCAGCTGAGGTCTTTTCGATTTGCTCTGTGAGTCCAAGTTCCTTTACCAAACTGTAATCGAGAACAGACTTTTGAGAACCAGAGCAGATATCAGCGTAGAGTAATGCATTGTGTGAAAAATTAGTTGTGAGCCAACATCGAATGATTGAAGGTACGGAACCCAAGACGAATAATCCAGGAGGAGGGTCAGGTGTATCTAATGGAGAGTCATCGTCTTGACCACCAATGATGAAGTTGGTATCAAGTCCAAGGCTACTGTTTCTTCCAGAATGCATGGAGTGTACAGAATGCCCAGCTGAACTATGTCTGCCATCTGATTTGTGTGACAACGATCGCTCTGTCATGGGATGACTTCCAATACCACTGCTTGGACGAACAGGACCAAAGTCTCCCGAATTTCTTGAACCCACGTTCCAATTCGACCCTTGGAGAGCGCTGACATCGAAACGGACGCTATTCGCTCTCGATGCTCCACGACGCACCGGCTCTTCCTCAGCCTCCAGCTGAAGACTTCCAAGGAGATTGTGACTTTGCTCATCGTCAAAATCATCAAAAACGTCGGTGGGATGGTGTTGGACGGGACCTGTGATATGCTTAGTTCGTTACTCGCTCAGGGTAGCAAGTAGTCAGCACTGACCTTGTTGAGGGGTTCCGCTCAGTACGCTTGGAAATGGAGACCCATTTCCCCAGACAGATTTCAGTGCAGCATCGTCAGCCTGGCGTTTTTCCAGCCTAAGCAATCTTTCTGCGTGGTTTATCTGTACAGCCTGAACATGTTTAACGTCCATCTGGACATGGTACAAATCTTCTCGAGTAGGTGTAAACTGTGAATCCATGCCCGTACTTCGTTTGCCGCCAAGTCAACCGTAGGCTGGGGAAAGGTTCCGCTTTCTCAAGTTTGTATGCGGTAGACCAAAACAGTACTTATACAGAGGGAAGAACTGAGAAAGATGAGATAAAGTGTCCCTCAGGTCCTGCGTTTGCAGTGGACCACTAGAACTCTTTGCAAGTTTATGACTCCTTCGGGTGCCTTCAACAATACTGCAGGACAAGTTGATTGCAATATCTATCACACTAGAAACTTGACGAAATGCGCTTATTCGAAAACCGGCAGCAAGCGACCACTTCAACAATGCTCTCAGAGGCCTTTGGAGGAATCACAGTGCCCGCCTCCTCCACATCGACCTGCGAGCACCGGTCGCCGCCCGGGGATAAAGTGTGTGCGCGAAGATAACTGTTATTCCGAGCGATACTGATACGAAATACTGGTGCGTGTACCGTGTATGTGTACGAAAAGAAGAAATCGAATGTTTCGAAGGGTGGAAGACTGTGGCTCGATCGATGTCGTAAATTCGTTAGGTCGTTGCAAGATGGGTAAATCGAGTGCGGGTTTTGCAGTTGAAGATGTGTTCGCGTTTAGGTCTGGGCTCAGTGGCTCGAGTAGATATGAGGGTAAAAAGGGGGAGATATGGTGTGGACGAATGTAACCAACGGGGGGTTCAGGTGAAGCGTGGGAAAGTGAGGTGGAGTTGGATTAGAGCGGGGTGAGGGTGAGGGTGAGGTCGAATCTGGTGCTGATGCCGCTGTTGATGGAGTGGGCGATGGAAGAGTGTAGTGAGAATGCGTGGATGAGCTCGAAAGGTGAAGTTGTATATTGTGAGTGTTGTTGATGGTGAGGTTTGAGGGATTGATGTCGCTATGCTGCTGGATCAAACGCTCTACCAGTACTCGGTGCATGCTCCTAGCAGCGCAGTCGCAGCGCAGCAATCCGAATGCAGGGGTAGTGTCGTCTAGCCTTGGCGTCACCAATCTGGGCTAGGCTGCGAGGCTGCATAGGTTCTTATTAGCACGAGCTTACCTACTTAGGTAAGGTTCATTCCAAAAGAAGAATTCAGCCTATCACCTAGAAAACCCACATGCATTTATTTATTTCAAATTTTCTCTTCGCATCTTGTGGAATTCTCTTTCTCGTTTCTCGTTCTAGAAACACTTTGTCTTACCACATTCTCTGTAGGGACAGAATAGACGACCAGTTATCTTTTTCTAACTTTGGAAAGCTATTGTCGCTTTGTAATAGTAAATGATTATTAGCTAGCTCCTTTCCTTCGAGCCTAGCTTGCACCACTCCTTTGGGACTAGCGTACAACGACATCTATAAGTACGCATGAACTTAGCTACCTAGGTAGCTATACTTGCTTCAACATTTGACATCGGACTTAGTTATATAGATAATATAGGTCTATTACATCACCCATTTATTGACGATAGAACAAACCAACAGCTATATACTACTGTAAGTACCAAGTAATTTTGACTCAATTTGCGTCTATCATACAGACCTATAATCTTCAATTCTACAGTTTCTATAGCTTGTAAAATCTGAGTTTTCCCTTGGATTTAGTGCAGAGTGTGGAGAACAAACAGCCACCCCATTCCCGCAATGCAAAATTCCAAAGCAGGAAGTCTCGGTCTATTACACTCTATCATCCTCTCTCTAAACCCAACGCTCCTAATCAAGTCTCGGAGCATCATTCTATTTCCTGCAAACAATTAGCATCATTCCCATCCGACTCTTAGACTAGCAACTTACATAAACACCAAGTATTTTTATCAACCTCATCCTCTTCCTAAATTCAACTCCCCTCCTCCATCCTCGGAGCATCATCCCATTTCCTACAATCAATCAGCACCCTTCCCATTCATCTTCCGAACTCGTAACTCACGGAAAAACCCAAGTCTCCCTATCAACCCCCTCCTCTCCCCACTTCCCTCCCAAAGCCCGAATAACAGCATCAAAAAAGATCCTGTATCCCTCACCAGACATATGCAACCCATCAACCAGCAACTCATAAAACCTCTTATTCGGACCCTGGCTTAACTCACCCAATAAGCTCTCTCCATCCCCATCATCTTCACTCTTACTCGCAGTCTTAGCTTTCACATCATCCATCATAGCCGTCCAAAGATCAACAAGCACAACATCCCTCCCCTCATCACGGAAGGACAGTGCAACTTCCCTAGCAGCTTGAGCATACTGACTCGTTACCTTCTGATATCTCGTCAGTGCCCCATTACCCTTTTTCAAATCCTCGGCTTCTAAGTGTGGTTCATGGATAGGTGGCGGGGTGACGAGTAAGATCCTCGGATTATGTTTCTGTATCGCTGAGTGTGTAATAATTTTCTCGAGGTTCTGGCGGTACTCTGCGAGAGGGATGTGTTGGTTTGTAGAACTCGTTGGGAGACATGCGTCGTTTGCGCCTAGGAGGAGGAGCTATATCATCACATCAGCATCCTCGCCTCTTCCCCCTTCCCTCTTCATGAATTAAAAAAAAAACGAGATATTCAATCCAATCTTATCCCGAAAAAAAAACAACACCAAAAACATAAACCTACCAAAACCTCAACCCTCGCCACCTCAGGCACAGGAACAAGACGATCCAATATACGCAGGATATTACTAGTATTATACCCACTAAAACCACTATTCACATCTTAGCCATTTTCACCTACCATACACCTACCCACCAACCCACCTCACCAGCCCACTCTCACACTAACAAACTAAGGAGGTAACAAACCGATTCACAACATCAAAACATCTTTCCGTCTTCTCAGCCAGTGCCGCGCCAAAGGAAAAGGTTCGCGCGTTTGTATTTGTAAGTGACGCTGGTTTTCCCTCGGCGTCGTTTTGTGGGTGCAGACGGGAGGAGTATTGGATTAGGGAGTCGCCCAGGAGGAGGAATTGGGGGTAGGGATTTGTTGCAGACATATTTTTTGGGGGTTGTTAGAGGGGGGTGATGTGGGAAGGAGGAAGGGAGTTAGTGTTTGAGATGTTATGGCGGCGGGGGTTTTTGGAGGGTTGTCACGTGAATGTGGGAGGTAGGTGGGTTTGAGGAGGCGGGGGAAAGTTTAAGGAGTGTTGGATGTTGGTTATTGGGATTGGCGGTTCTTCTTGAGGCCACGAGGTGAAGATGTTATAATGATTATCTGAAGATTCTGCGAATGAAGATGTTGTCCGAAAAATCTAGGTTAATGAGTAAAACCAACTTCAGATAAGTTGGTACAACAGCCTAGTCTCTTTTAAATTCACGTTAATATTCATTCGAAAGGTTGGTAGTAGGTAATTTATTTTCATATTTTTTCCTTTCCTTCCCTCAATTAATCATTATTCATCTACACCCAAGCTCATATCATAACAACCTATCTCTTACGTCCAAACCCATTTCCAAGGTTAGCCATGATATAATCAATGCCCTCAGCACGGTAGGTATCCGGGATTGGTGCAGCGGTCTCAGTCTTATTGACGTTGAACTCCATAAGCTGTGGAGACTCAGCAGTCCATTGTGGCCAGGTTCGGTTGACAGCTAGTGATCTCGTTAGTATATAAAGCGGATAGTTCGAAGGAAGTGAGGACTTACGTGGAAGGCTGTTTGGGTCCCCGTCAACGATGAAGTTGATCCAGTATTTGGAAATGATGCGAGCGATATCCTTGTGTTCTTGAGGTGCTTCCTGGGTAACTGGTCCGTAAGATCCAACAGCGAGGTTGTTGAACACATATGGCATCTCCAAGGCGTGGGTCACTCCAGTGGAAGAGGCGGTCCCTGGGGGAAGAACATTGAATAAGAATCCCCAGTTGGGAACTTTGTACTGATCCAGGATCTTGGCTTGGAGACGGCGAGGTGCGTGCCAGACCAAGTCGGTCATGACAGCAGTGATTCGCTTGTATTGCAGACCAAGGGTGGCATCTGGTCGTCCTTGGAAGGTGGCGGGAATTCCGTCCTCGGGAATGTCGGGGTAGAGTCTTGCGATTTCCATGGCGGTCTCGTTGTTGAGGGCGCGGTTCATGACGGCAGTCAAAAATTGCTCGTCGGTGTTGACTCCTCGGTAAGTCATGGCAGTCCCCTCATCGTGGTTATGTCCTTGTAAGATTGGAACTCTGACGAACTTTCCGGCGGCGTATTGCTCTCGGGCATTTTCCCGGATGAAATCACCATCGATTTCCATACCGAAGGAAGTGATTGGTGCGGTGACATTGCTGTTGAGAACTGCGTTCAACTGGTCCTCAGGCACAGTTCGAAGACATTCGAGTGTATCCGCTGATCCAGAACAGCCAGCAGCTTCAACAATGGCGTTATACCAGACATCCCATTCTTGTGGAGTGGTGTATTTGAATGGGTTGACAGGTCCTGCACTTTCAAGGATTGCTCCGCGGAAAAGACCTGTGTCAACACCACCATGAGCAATCGTTAGGGCTCCGACGCTCATTCCTCCAGCACTTTCACCCCAGATGGTAACCTTGGTCGGGTCTCCACCGAAAGCTTCAATGTTTTCCTGGACCCATCTCAGAGCCAAGTGTTGGTCCTTGTAACCCAAGTTTCCAACACCTGCTTTGACTACCTCGGATCCATACATGTATCCATAGGCTTGCAAACGGTAGTTGATGCTGATTCCAATGAATGGCTTTCCTACATTAACTGCTTCTTGGATCATGTAGGACATGTTGTATAAAGGATCCGAGTTGGATCCAAAGACGTGACCACCGCCATAAATCCAGAGGCCAATTGGTAGGTTGGCCCCTTGTTCATAACCGGCTGGTCGGTAAACGTTGATGCTCAAGCAGTCCTCCGAAACGTTGTCACCAGATTGAGGTGGGCATGCTGCTGAGAATTGAGTGGCATTGGCAATACCTGACCAGGAAGTGTTGAGAGAGGCTGGATTTCTGAAGCGAAGCGGACCAATTGGAGGTTGGGCAAAAGGCATTCCAAGGAAATAGTCTTGATTGAATTGTTCATTGTGAATACCAGCATAAGTTCCGTTCACTGTAGCAGCATATGGTGTGACCTCTTGTCTAGCTACTGGCGATAGTGGTGATCCAGATACCAAGTCGAGAAACGAAGCAGCTGCCACGAGGCGACCAAGTGTGGTGGAGTGCATATTGAAGGATGCAACTGCGATGAACCAGATTAAAAAGAGTGGAAGGAGTCTTGAAAACAAGATGGCCAGAAAATCTCGATAGAAAGACATCTACCTACTTAAGTATCTCGTTTCCATCCTCCTAAAATGCGTATCTGCCCCATGCTCACGCCAAGCGAGATGCGTTCGCTTGGCATGACCGTCTTACCATCTTGGGTTGGAAGTGGATAGACGCTTAAACAGACTTCCGCGAAAATATGGGGATGTATATGGAGTAAACAGCTTCATGCATTGCCCTGGAAAGCGCGGTCATAACCGAGGCAGCGGAGAGCCACTTCGAAGTAACTCGAAATGTGCAGAGTATCAGTGGAACTGTACCTAGACACTTGTTGAAAGGATTAGATTTGGTCAAATGATTGGATAAGAACTCAACGAGATGGCTCTGCCCCTCTTCTCTACCCCTCAAAACCAACAAGGTATTATATTTGCCGGTCGGTAGCTAATTCAGCGGCATGTCGTACTTCGTATTAGTCACTTACCTAGAATGGACTTCTGATTCTCGAGATTTCTCGTAGGGAAGTGGAGGAAGGCTTAATTTCACCAACGATGAACTTGGCATCGGTCCAACAAGTTCGTCCCTAGGTATCGGCTCGAAGACATCTTGGAAGCAACCCGGATGCTTGAGTTCCATATTTGAAGTTTCACTAAATGCTGACTGGATGATGGGAGAACGATTTCAAGTGTTCAATCGGCGAGTTTTTTGGTCTTGGCCCCGACCGGCTTTTTGGACTCCACTCCACTCCACTCCAACCCTACCCGAAACTACGTAGATCTGGTAAGGCCCTAGCAGAAGGAGTGATACCGGTAATGTCTCGGCAGCCCGATGGCAGTTGTTGATGCTATTTCTGGTACCGGTATTCGCAAGTCTAAGTGGCATATGTAGACTATTTGTGTTTGATGAAAAAAGAGCATCGTTTGTTTTTCCCTGGAGGAAGAAAACGCTCATAAATATTCTTCTTGCTCTCCAAAAGTACTGTAGCGATGGACTTGCAATTCCAGCGAGTGGAAAGTGATACTGTAATCTCTCGGTAAGTAATTTACCTATGCATATCCAATCATCAGTGACCTACTACTAGCAGCCTAGTTTGCTTGCCTAGAGCTCGGCAGGTTGTGAATGCTTTCGAAAATAAGCTTTTTATTCTTAGACGACTCCGAGACGAGTAAAGAAGGTTGACAGCTAAGAATCACACCATGTACGTAAATCATATGTAAACAAGCATAATACATATTGGCCAAACGCGATTCTCTGGTTCGATGATTCCGCTGAAAACGGGGCATATGTTAAATCCGTCTTAGATCCGATCGACCGTCTGTCCTGACTTCTCCTATCTCTTTCCACTGTTAATAATAAGTTAATATATGTCTAGCGTGGTGCTGTGCTGGTAGCCGAGTACTACTCTCGATTGACACCCAACAGAGGTACAGTAGTAGCACTTTTGTTACTCCATTGCTTCCAGGCAATTTGGCTGGTTCTTGAATAATTGAACTTGCCTCTTCTTAAATAAGTTTATGTTATGATAGCTTTAAGAGTTTGTTAGAAGACTCACTAAAGTATATCATGGTACAGAAAAATACCTACTCCAGCTTAAGAGAGAATTTCCTGCCACATGACGCCCATCGTAAAGAACCTTAGGGTGTGAGGCTTTTATTTACAATACGCAGCTGAGTGATGAGACAATTCCCACAAGGCAGCGGAAATTCCACTTGAGAGACGACGGGTATAGTGATCCGTTCAATGACATGGAAGAATATGCACGGCAGCCAGAATTGGTTGCATTGGGAAATGCTTGTTTCCGGAGCAATTCCCTAACTACTCGTCGGGTTCATAAGTCTGAATCACCTAACGCCGATGTTGCTTCTACAACTAAAATTTATAGAATACAACTCCTAAATGTAACTAAAGCTACTATATACGCATCCTTTAACAACTACTAGGTGCTTGTTTTAGGTACGTAAGTATAATTAATATTGAGGGTTGTAGAAATTTTAGGTAGTAGTAGAAACGATTTCGGCGTTAGGTGATTCAGACTTATGAACCCGACGAGTACCACGGTACTGTAGTACTTCTGGCTTGAAGTTGGGTCGTTTGAAGAGCAGTGCCTATTGGTACGTACGAGTAGCGGGGTAGAGAGCAGTACTCGAGTACTCGTACAGTCAGTAAGTGCAGCCCGCAAGCCACCCAAGGACCCTGAATTTTATACTCATGGTTGCCCGTCTCCCCGTACTCGGACTTCATGTACATAATTGACGCAATGCGGTGCTCACATGCTAGAAAAGTACAGCACCTAGCCTAGGTTAGTACTAGGTGTACAAGTACTGGTAGCTACTTGTACAGTACCAGATAATCTTTGCTCGCACCAACTGCTCCCGGGTTTCTCGTGATACCTTCTACTACTGCCTACCCTGCAGTCGATGTCTGATATACGGAACAGACATATCACGTAGCGCAACGATGATAGGCCCATGGGTGTGGAGACCAGAGATCTAGGAACTGGAACGGGAACCTCGAACCTCCAAAATGATCACATTCAGCCTCTGAGCCAGTCGTTGCACGAGACCTGTGAATGATGGTCACGCCTGTCTCTGAATAGCGACATTTCGCCCCCGCGACAGGGCACGAAGGTGGTGGTGCATGGAAATTCTCTCACGATGATTCTCAAGTCGGGTCCCAGGTCTGCGTCTCACATCACTCAAGGCGGTGTTGTCGTCGTTCGGGCAGTGCCGCGCGGCGTACGAGTATTGTGTTTCTCAACCCTTCCCCCCCACTGCCCCAGGAAATACCTAGGTAGCTACCTACCGACCTGATACCGATACCAAGTCCATACCGAGTCTACCTCTACCTCTACCTCTACCCCCAACACCACCACGGTCCGCAGCTTACACAACATATGCAACCTCCCCGACGGATATCACTTCCGCGTGGAACTCCCTCTATATCATCCTGATGTCTTCCTCCCGCAGGAGAACTCCAACATGGACCGACCTCACCATGACGCCGAATAACGCAGCTCCCTCGGCCGATACATCGCCCCTCGCGTCTCCACGATTCTCACGAACTCAGAGTGCCGTGAGCACCCACGATGAGCGAACTCCGCTGCTGGGAGGCGGTCTCTCCCACGGTGCTGGTCGATCCAGGATTCGGCTGCAGGATGCCAATAATGGCAATGGAAGGCCTCGTCTTTCCCGCCATGCGAGTGTTAATGGTACTAGCTATCCCACTCTACAAATCGACCATGTATCTCTGAACTGATCTTTCATTTCCCAGGAAGTCTTCGGGCTGCGAGAAACCACAGTCGTGCCTCGTCTTGGGGAGCGCGGTTGGTGGGCGCCTTGTCTACCCACGACTCGATGTCTGAATCAAAAAGCAACTTGTATACCGACGAGCGAGTTTGGTACGATCAGTTCACCTCAACCGATTGGGTGCACGACAGTATTGCCGATGCATATCGAGTAAAGGCTCTGCGAAGCCGGACGGATATTCGTGGGAAAATACTGGCTTCGATCGACGGTATACAAGGCTGGATACTGAGTGCTTTGGTTGGCTGTCTCACCGCACTTCTGGCATATTTTGTCGATGTATCCGAGTCTCCATTTTTTGACTGGAAAGATGGTTATTGCTCGGATGGGTTTCTCATTAGCGAAAAGGTATGTATATGGCAGGTTTCTTTCATGTTTCTGGGACTGGACTTGCAGATTCCACACTTCTTTCAATTAAGAAGCCTATATTGTATTCAGACTCGAACCCTGAATACTCAAATGCTTCCTCCATGAACCATGCTCCTTCTTTTGGGCAATCCCAGCCAGAGTTCTCCAACCCCATACAGAATGCCAGTATCATATACAAAAATCAAATTCGGGTCACCTCTTAGTATGTGGCACCTGACTAACAAGAAGAATAGCACTGCTGCCCTGACGGAGGTCGATGCGACGCCTGGAAATCGTGGTCAACTTATGTTCAAATACCCCACGTCTCCGAAGACATTGTGGAATTTGTTATCTTCGTAATTTTGGTGGTGACGTTTGCGACTGTCTCTTGCTTGATGACTTTGACGACCAAGACTATCGTACCCTCAACATATCACATAAGTACGCTCGATGAAAATCTGGCTGCAGATCCCCGGGCGCCACAGGAACAAGACGATGGTCCTGCCAGTCCCAAATCCAATGCAGAGGGCTCTTCTAAGGGGGACATGGTCTACTACTCAGCCGCGGGAAGTGGTGTTGCTGAAGTTCGAGTTATTCTCAGTGGTTTCGTTTTGCACGGATTTTTGGGCGTGAGAACGTTGGTGATTAAGACTGCTGCATTGATTCTAAGTGTGGCTTCAGGTCTAAGCTTAGGAAAAGAGGGCCCCTTTGTGCATATTGCAACTTGCGTGGGTAACATCGCCTGCCGACTGTTCTCCAAATACGACCGGAACGATGGGAAACGCAGAGAGGTATTGTCGGCTGCTGCCGCGGCCGGTGTTGCAGTTGCTTTCGGAGCTCCTCTAGGCGGTGTTTTGTTCTCGTTGGAAGAAGTCGCGTATTTTTTCCCTGCCAAAACTCTGTTTAGGACATTCTTTTGCTGTATCACTGCAGCTCTGTCACTCAAATTCTTGAATCCTTATGGCACCAACAAAATCGTTATCTTTGAAGTTCGTTATTTGAAGGACTGGGAATTTTTTGAACTTGTTGGATTTGCTTTAACTGGTGTACTTGGGGGCGCAGTTGGAGCCATTTTCATCAAAGCATCTCGAGCTTGGGCCAAATCTTTCCGAAAGATATCAGTCGTCAAAAAGCGGCCACTCCTTGAGGTTATGCTTGTCGCTTTACTCACCGGTATTGTCAGTTGGTGGAATCCTTACACCAAGCTTCCTGTGGCAAAATTGTTATTCAACCTCTCGAGTCCGTGTGATATTAACAAACCTGATGAAATGGGACTTTGCCCAAGAGATATTGATGACATTTGGCCCATAATTCTAAGTCTCAGTATCGCATTCTTCATTAAAGGCATTTTGACAATCATCACTTTTGGAATTGTAAGTCAGCCCGTGGCAATATTACTGAATACCCGACTCTCCCAACCCTCAAAACAGGGCAATTCAATTAACTCTCCAACAGAAAGTCCCAGCTGGTATTTATGTACCTTCCATGGTTGTAGGCGGTTTTCTTGGTCGCATAGTAGGACACTTTATGCAATGGCTTGTTCTTCGATTCCCCACCAATCCAATTTTTGGCAACTGTGCGGCTCACGCTGATGGGACGTCGTGTATTACTCCTGGTGTATATGCCCTCATCGCAGCCGGATCAACTATGTGTGGTGTGACAAGGTTATCCATAACTCTCGCGGTCATCTTGTTCGAGTTAACTGGAAGTCTTGATTATATTCTGCCCTTCTCGCTTGCTATCCTGGTCGCGAAATGGACCGCGGACTTTTTGGAACCACTTAGCATTTATGTAAGTTGGTTTCGAATTTCTCTTTTTACACTCACTAATCTCGATGTAGGATCTTTTAACCAACATGAACTCCTACCCATTCTTAAACAACAAACATAAGCCAGTCTTCACTTCAAACCTGATTGATATCGTACCTCGAGTACGTCGCGAACGGGTTATTGATATTTCCACCTCACCACTGGTCTCAGCAACCAGTCTTCGAACGAAACTGGAGATTCTTCATCAAGCTGGAGAGGTCGATGGCGGTCTACCTATTCTTCGAGATGAGGTTCTCGTAGGACTGATTCCAGCTCCTGATCTAGCATTTGCTCTGGATAATTTGGAAGACGAGGGCGAGACTTTGTGCTTGATGACGAAAGTCCTGAGAATGGATGACTCTGATGATGAGGGAGCTGATCCTACTGATTTCACACCATTTATTGATCCTGTAAGTTTTGAGAAAGCATAATATGATTGGGAGCATACTGATAGATGTTCGTGTAGGCGCCTTTGGCACTTGATATTCACTCGCCTATGGATCTTGTTTATGAGTGTTTTGTCAAGTTGGGGTTGAGATATGTTTGTGTGAATCGGGATGGTCGATTTGCTGGTCTTGTAAGTTGAATCTTGATATCCCCATTATGCATCGTAGGGTTTTACTAATTTCCTGGAACAGACGCATAAAAAGACCTTTGTAAAATACATGCGAGAGATGGAGGAGAAAGAGGGGCATGTTTGATTCTTGAGCATTACGCCCCCTTTCTACATTGTGCTTTTAGGCTCACGCCTTACGCTGCATTGCGAACTCGCCTTTTGAGCATTTCCTGGGTTGTTTTTTTTCGTTTCTTCTCTCTGGCGTGTTATGGCGTTCCTTTTTTCTGACGGCGGACTTTTGATATGTGGTATTTTGTTTTGTGGGTTTCCCTTGTTGGGTTTTCTTATTATTTTCATTTAATACTCTTTTTTTAAGAGCATGAAGTACGTATCTGGGTATGGATGGCATTTTCTTCTATGGTACCTTGCATGGTTTTTTCGCGTCTGCGCGTCTGCACGTTTGTTACCGACCATTGCTGGCGTTGATGTTTTGCTTTTTTTGTGGTTGGAGGGGTCGTTGGTGAGAGAGGTAGTAATGAATGGTGAGGGATGAATGGTGAGGGTTGTGAGGTGGTAAAGAGGTGAGGGGGTGAAGAGGTGAGTAGTGCTTGAGTGATGCGGATATGCATTTATGATACCAAAATTCTTTTTTTATGTATAGGCAGTGGGAAGAGGAGAGGGGAGGTGATGTATATAGATAAGTAGGTAGGTATACTTAGGCTTACCATAGGTAATAACACGTTTGATTTTTCAAGAATTTTTAGTTTTAAGTGTGCCTTTTTTTGAGGGGGGTGCTAGGGGGAAAAGGGGGGGGGGGGGGTTACGAATCTTTTGTTTATGTTTTATGTACTTATACGAGTACCTGTACTTATACTTATACCCTTACTCGTACCGCAAACACCTGCTCAACGAACAGGACTAGATTATAACTTATAAGATCTTACCATTATTATTACACAAGTACCTGGCTATACAACCCGGGAGCGTACGATCTGAGATCTGAGATCTAAGATAGGATGGATGGGGATCATTTGTTGGTGTTGTTACCGTCGTAATACCTATTTTATATTGTCATGGGTTGTGAGGGGGGCACCGGGAGCCTTGGAGAGGTAGGTAGAGAATTAATTGGCTGGATGGATAGGGAATGTGGAGGTGGAGGTGGAGGTGGAAGTGGGTGGATGGGACTTAGTACAAGTATATCTCCTCAACGCGTTATATGTACATTCTCGCTTAAGTAAAGACCCAAGACAAGCAGCATGGAGCGTGCAGCATGGGAACAAAATACCTAACCAACAACTCGAGGACTAGGTCCTTAAGTTGCTTGAAGTTACGTTGAGTTTAGTATAAGTAGTAGGTAGGTATTACCAAGTTGAGGTAAGTATTAAAGTAGGTCTCTCTAATCACTACTCAGAATCAAGTTGAGTTGAGTTGAGTTGAGTTCAGTAGTGGTACCTACTAAACTGATTTTCCACGCTGAGCTGCATAAGGAAAGAGTTTACTATAGTCTATAATGCGAAAGAAAATCAAGGATTAACAAAAGTTTGAACAAAAATAAAGGACAGGATAGGATGATTACTATAAATTTCCATTCTATTCCTGAATCCTAACTTGCCTTGGTATCTCAAAACTCCAGTTACGTTATTACCTACAACAACAAAACTATAACTCAATCACACCCCCTTCTCCATCATCTAATAAACGGAATCCCCGTCGGCGTCCTCGCGCGATACTCAGTATACTCCCTCCCAAAGAAGTTCACCAAAAACAACTCCTCCCCATAAATCCTCCTATCAAAGAACCTCCACAACACCACCGAGTATCCCAGAAAGCAAACCGCATTTCCTAGCATAAGCTGTGTGCCTATTCCCCACCAGAAGAAACCAAAGTAACTGGGGTGGCGTAGGAGCGAGTAGATCCCCTGCGTGATGAGAACGTGGGTGCTTTTCTTGCGCTGCGCAACGATGTGCGAGAATGAGGGGCCGGCTTGTATGATGGCGGTGCTGCGGATTATCTGCCCGACGAGGATGAATGTTAGACCGCCGAAGAGGAGGATGTTGTGGATGATCCGTGGGAAGAGGGGCGTGGGGTGGAGGTAATGGGTTAGGAGGCATTCGGTTAGGGCGCCTGTGTGGGCGATGTTGTATGCGACGCCGTTGGAGGAGAGGAGGAAGGAGGAGACGTCTGCGTTGGCGGTGTTTACGAATGCTGTGGTGTAGAACTCGAGGAAGTGGAAGAGGGAGAGGTTTGCGATGAAGAATGGGGCGCGCCAGAGTGGGTTGGAGTGCGATAGGAGGTAGATGGTGAGAATGGTGGAACTGAAGAGTGAGCCCCCCAGTAAACCGGCTCGAAGGGCGATTCCGGCAAGGGATCGTACATGGCCGGGTTTAAATTTCTGCTCCCAGAGGTCGAGAGCTACTGTCATTTCCACGGGCAATCGTTCGAACAGATCAGGACCTTGATCGTGGGTGGCGGGTATGTGTCCTATTCCACCATTGTTCAGGATCGAAGGTCGTTTATTAAAAGGGGTTGATCGTGATGCCTGCTTCGAGACTGTTTCCTCATCCGAAGAGGATTCTCCTGAACAGTCCACCCCTTCTACTGCATCCCAACATTCTTTCTCCTCCTCATATCTTCTTTTCTCTATTATAGCTCTCTCCTCGTAAACAGCTCGTTGGTCATCGGTGAGTGCTTTCCAGCGGTCTTGAAAGACTTTGGATCGTTGAGCTAGAAATCCAAGATTAACTCATGTTCTCAGAATAAGATTTCAATAACATACTAAAAGTCAGACCCGGAATCTCCTGCTCAACCTTTTCATACTCATCCTTGGTGAACAAAAGGTATGGGGAAAGTGATTGCAGAGGCGCATTTGGGTCGCGTGTTCGGCGTCGATCATCTGAGGATGCCGCGGTACTGTTTCCTTGCTCAGACATCTTGCATACGGAGCTCAGAGATACTTAGATACGCATTCCCATGACCTGCTCGAAGCGGTATCGAATAGAATTTCAGAAGATACTTCGAGAGGTTGGATGTAGCGTCGTACTCAACGTTGATGCTCTTTGTTTAGAACCAATCCGGGGGACGAGGCTGAGCCTTGAACCTGGAGGGTAAATGTCGGCCTGTTCCAGGTGGAGCATAGCTCGCGTGGTTGGAGGTGGGGTAAAGTCCCGAGGTTTAAGCGGCATGATTAGTGGGCGGGGGCATGAGCTCATGGCTGAGGTAATAGGAGTACTTCCAACAGCAGCCATTCATTCACAGAACAAGATTGATGTAAATCTAGGCAACCACTCAATCAGAAATTAAATTCCGGCTGCTCACAGAACTCCCATAACTTCTGAATCCCTATAGATTCGAAAGTCCACAGCTTGGATGAAAGAGATATTGTTTGATAATTGATACTACAACCTCTATTACATACTCTACTTTACATACCCAAAGCCTGAGCAACATGACAGACATGACCGACGCAGAGAACGAAGCCCGTATGCAACGTGGAGAATTGTATTACGCTTTTAAACCTTCATTGGTTGCTAAACGAAAGAAGGCAGCGCAGGCTGTTCATGACTTCAATTCGGCCCATGGAGCTTCGAGACGAAAACTCGTCGAGTTGTGGAAAGCGTTGGTCAATTCCACCCGTTTGAATGTTTCCGTCTTAACTTGTGACTAGTATTGCTGATGACAATACGCCTCTACCACCTCCTGCATCAACTGAAGAAGAAGACGAAATCCTTTTGCAGGATGAGCCCTATATTGATGCCCCCATTACTAAAGTCGATTATGGGTTTAACGTAAAGTATGGATTCCCATGTCACTATTAACATTGTTAAAAGCTCATTCTTCTTAGGCTTGGTAAAGGTGTTTATGTCAATTCCAATGCGACCTTCATAGATACTTGTCCAATCACCATCGGTGCTCGTACTATGATGGGACCAAATTGCTCCTTTTATTCTGGAAAGCACCCCATCGACCCGTTCCTCCGGAATGGTATCAAAGGCCCGGAAGATGGAATGTCCATTGTTATTGAGGAGGATTGTTGGCTTGGTGGGAACGTGATTGTTTTGCCGGGTACTACCATCGGAAGAGGAAGCACCATTGGAGCAGGTAGTGTGGTCACAAGAGATGTTCCAAGATTTTGTGTTGTAGCAGGAAACCCAGCACGTATACTTCGGAGTATCGAGCCGAAAGTACCAAACCCAAACCCGGATTCAAAGGCCTTGAGTGATGAAGTGGCGGTTGCAGCTGCAAGTATAACCGGACCAATATAAACCTCATTGGGATATGAGTTCCTGAGAAACAGAGTTTGAATGAGAAGCTTGCTTCCGAATAATGGCTTTTTTACTGATCTGGTAGTCCTGAGACCCTCGTGTAATCTATGAGAAGCCCATCAAGACATTTTCATAGACCACCTTGGATAGAGAATGACGAGAGAATAACAATCAAAACATTGATCAATGCCCAAACGAAAGGTATCCATGTCGACATTTTGAAATATCCGGCATTGTAAACAGCCCCCAGACTACATCCGAGTTAGCAATTGGTCCGCATATGGGAGAAGTGAACTTTGCCAAGCAAGGGAAGTATAGACTGACATTAATCCGGTGATACTTCCTGCAAGAACAGCTTCAATGCCGGAGAGAAGACCATAAAAGAGCGGTATAATCCAAACGTATTTCCAGGCATGCTTCGTCTTCCCAATTTGCATTATCACGGCCCATGCAGCGACTATCAAATGGAAAAAGGCAAATAGCAAGACGGTCCATAGTAGGGTGTATCGCCATATATCGTAGGCAAAGTATAGATACTGTGCCTCGCCTGGTTCCACCTTGTAGGGCCAATAGAGGGACGGGAAGGAAGGAGTCGTATAGTCCAGAGGGGCCGGATTCTCAAGCCGGGCACTTTTCAGGAGTAAGAAGAGGCATATTAGTGAGAGAGACAGAAGACATACTTGACAGCCATGATGATTACAGGCGGCTTTTGAAGGCACACAGCCTTGCGGCGCGTTGGTAGTCGTAGTGATGTTGTCAAGGGATGTGAGGTGGTGAAGGTGAGGATGGGTATTCTGCGGGTCCCTGAAGAGAAGGCTGGACTGCACGCTGGAAGGCTGAGATGCCTCGGCAAGAAACTCCAAGGTGTGGGTTTCCAATGAGCTGTACTTGAATACAGTACCATAGCTCTTGAGCCTCAACACTACACCGCACAGCTTTCAGTAGATGATCTCTCGATAGCAAAAATGCCGGCGGATCGCCTTCTCTCAGGTGTGCTTCGTGCATACCAGACTCCGACTCCGTCTGATCCAGAGCAGATTAGCAGAATCATCTCCAGCACAACATCACTCCTCACCACCCTCTCGAATCCACTGAACATTACCCTCCTTACCTCACATTTCCTCACTGCACCAGCTATCTGGCACCAAGTAGCTGATCTTTCGACGAGTTACCGAATCATCAGCGTGTTCAATACAGCTGCTATCAGGATCCACAAATACCAAACAGAAGGAGGAGCCAGTAAGCCCTTTGATGCCTACCAACCTAGACTTGGTGGGGGGGTATCTTGCGAGGAATGGGCAACGGCTGTTTTGAAGGGCTTGGATGAACGATCTCTACGATGGCAGCATACCTTGGTGATTACGGGAGTGCTTTTGGGGATGGAAGGCCAGGATAGACACGGCCTTTCACGCTCCTTGCGATTCAAATTAGAGGGTACTCTTGCAATGGCTATGAATGCTACGATGCAAGAGCCCGCCGTTGTCGGTCCTTTTGGAATCTCATCCAGCGTGCTTGGTCTGAATCACGCCTTTCCGCTGCTTTCGGATAAGGCCAGAGCATCTCTAGACTATGATAATCTAGTGATGCCTATGGCTAATACCATGACCTCTTCCGACGGTTATGAGGAAGGCTTTTTCCTCAGGGCCATCAATTCGGATGTCAAAGAAGTGCCAGGAAGAAAGTTCGACTGGTCAGCAAAATCGATATCATTCCTCCGTCTTCAGAGACTTGGTTCCAAACCACTTGTATCCTCAATGGGGCCATTATCAAGACTTATATCACATGCCGTCGAGTATTCGAAAACACCGGCTCGGACCATCGAAATTCTTGATCATCTGCTTGCATTTACTGGCAACTTATTAGCAGCTTGGGAATTGAACAAATTGTCAGAACTCGATGCATCGGAAGAAAACATCATTCTCATACCTGAGACGCTTCGGGTTACTTATCCAGTTCTATGGCAGGTACTGAAAAGTGCCATGTTCTCAACTGTAGTAATATTGCGTGCGATTGTCGCAAAAACTGTCATCAACTCCCACCTCTCTTCCTACCAAATCGCACCAGTCGTGGCATCCAAAAGTCTCCTCATTCTTCGAAATATACACTTCATCTCATCCCGTCTGGGCTCAAATGCTTTCTCGGCATATACCTTTGTCAACCTCACATCTATAGACATACTTAATCGATTCCCTCTCCAATCCAGGGACTTCTTGAAAGCTATATATCCAGCTCAAGCAGGACAGATACCTTCACATCCATTGCAACGAAATCTCGACCTGTTTTATCTCAACACTACTGAACATTTCACTCTCATCATGTCTCCCGAAACCGCTGAATCCCTAATATATACACCCGCCTCACCCTACCTCAACCCAGCCGCCAATGTTCAACTCCTCGAAATATTCGAAGCCGCTCACAGTGCCATACTCGCAATGCTTGCTGCACCACAGAGCGGACCACTGACCGCAAAGGTTCTCCCATTTTACGTGGATTCCCTCTTCCATTCATTTCCCACCAACCTATCTCCCCGCCAATTTCGCTATGCATTCAAGGCACTGATGGAAGTCACAACACCACCAGCACCAATCTCAGCCACCGAACCACAATTAGCCGAAACCTTACTAGAACTACTCCATCACCGTGCCTTAAACTCCCCAACTACTCCCCTCCCCCCATCCGTCTCGATCAAAAGCCAGGCAGATGCACAAATCCAGAACTCCCCACCCCTTTCCGAACAAGCCATCCTCCTCCTCACTCTCCTTGATGCCTTGCCCAATCTCCCACTGGGCTTGTTGCAGGAATGGTTACCACTCTCGGCTAATCTGCTTAACGCTATCGCGGATCCGGCCATGAGAGAGCATTGTAAGAAGCGCTTCTGGGAGTTGTTGGAGAGTGGGGAGATGGATATTGAGAGGAGTTCGGTGTGTGTTGCGTGGTGGGGGTCGAGGGGTGGGAGGGAGATGGTGCTGTTTGGACGGGGGGATGAGGGACCTTTTATGAGTGGGGGGTTGGGGGTAAGGGAGAGTAGGTTGTAGAGTAGTGTAGTGTAGTGAGCTTGTTTGCATGGGATTGGGGATGGTGTTTTTGTTTAAATAGTTTTCTGGATGTACTGTATGAGGCGATGGGGCGTTTAGGGAAGGAATGGAATTTTGTTTTAGTATGCCCTTTGGTTTTCTAAGGTGATGTGAAGTGAACTGTTTTAAGGTAGGGTACTGTATGCGACTGTGTACTACTACTTCTACCCTCGTAAAATATCTTTGAGCCCTTTTCTTTCCTTGTTACTATATCTGTAGATATATTCACGGCTTTGGATTCAACAATAAGAAGGGTTCTTTGAACCTGGACCGGCATTTACTTTGAGGCTCTTCGGACCCTCATTGATCACACACACTGCGGCTCTTTGGATTCCCTACTAGGTAGCGCCCTTTCTACT
>UNPT01000503.1:0-32963 GCA_900536445.1 Hymenoscyphus occultus
AGATTAGAGAAGGTCAGACTAAGGAAAGGGGGTGTTTCTGGGTGGTAAAAATAGACTTTATTTCCTAATTCGTCATGGAATACTGGCAGAAACAGGGGGGTGGACGAGTCCCACTTGTGACCCCCTTCCGTACAAAAGGGGGAAGGCACGTGCGTGTGCACAGCTACTCCATAGCCGTGCTTTATCCTGGGTACCAACCCATTACAGGTAGGTCGATAGCGGGTGACGCTATAGGCTAGTGAAGGGATAAACTTTATTTATATAGGATATCTATTGAACAGATATCCCCTGAGCGGTAATGATCCTCTCATAGGAGACTGTAGAGCAATAGGAAGGGGGCAGGTTGAACAGTGTATATTAGACTAGAGAGAGAAGAAGGTCGAGGCTCCAGCTCGGCCGTATACACCTGCACCTGGCTGGTGCGCCACCATTCCCAATTGGGACTAGCTACACCTGTACTCCAGATACATCGTATTCCAGAATTTCTTAACAATATCTAAGGTTAGACATTTTAAGTAGATACTTAACGATAACCTCTTCTTTGTACGGTTTAAGGTACTGTTGGCCTTAGGCCTTCTCTTCCCTCGACGGTCGTCCCGAGTACGATGATGGAGAGTAGAGTAGGATTGCTATAATAATCTGCAAGAGCCCGGTATAATGTAGGCACGCCAGGTAGCACGCCTTGTGCTAATACCTGACTAGCTCTGTCTATATTAGCGTCGCGATAATAATGTTAAAGGAGACGAGAGAGCGCTCTCCTACTCCGTAGGCCTAGGCACTAGTACGCTGCCGCGCACCGACGGAATGTTCGAGAAACATACCGTATATTTTGGCCAGAGTGGATATGGGTCTAGCCGTATGTGGATATCACGTGATAAGAGGGAGCGAGGGACGTAGAGCGATATATAAACACTTACTTCCTCCTAGGCGTAACAAACGTTAAATTCAACGGGCGTGCAAACTCTA
Organism: Hymenoscyphus occultus; assembly: GCA_900536445.1. Taxonomy (NCBI): domain Eukaryota; kingdom Fungi; phylum Ascomycota; class Leotiomycetes; order Helotiales; family Helotiaceae; genus Hymenoscyphus; species Hymenoscyphus occultus. Next base: position 967 of record UNPT01000503.1, read on the forward strand.
TTTTCCTCTAAAGAATCCCCTGTGTACCCACTGAAAATTTACGTTTGTTACGCCTAGGAGGAAGTAATAGTAATAAATACTATTTTTTGTTGAGGAATTTTGGAATACGATGTATCTGGAGTACAGGTGTAGCTAGTCCCAATTGGGAATGGTGGCGCACCAGCCAGGTGCAGGTGTATACGGCCGAGCTGGAGCCTCGACCTTCTTCTCTCTCTAGTCTAATATACACTGTTCAACCTGCCCCCTTCCTACTGCTCTACAGTCTCCTATGAGAGGATCATTACCGCTCAGGGGATATCTATTCAATATTTTTATTAGTTCCCTACCTATTTACGCCCTATAACCATGTCTTACTCTACAGTTCCACATTTCTACTTAACCAAGGCCCCCCTAGGCGAGCTTTCTACTAATTCCCAGCTTTATAGTCCTTGTCCGCCTATATTAATACTAAAACTTATTGTCAGGGTGGGGTATTGATTAGATTGTCCGCAAGGAGAGAAGGAGAGAACTCCTCGCGGTGGAACTAACTAAATAGCTACGGAATACCGAATACCCCTATTCACTCAAGCGAATCCATTCACTATAAAACTCGAAATCGAACCTTCACGCTTATACCTAAATCAGCCGAAGCTATACTAAGATAGACGACTATTAAAGAGTATAGGAAAAAGGCTCGATTAATTAGATAGTAGAAGGCGTAGAACTTAGCAAATACCGAGCTAATTACTTAAATGTAACATGAATAGAAAAAAGAGCCATGTAGTTAGATTATTAAATTATATATAAATATAGTATAAATCTAAAATAGTTAGTAGTAACGGATTTCTAATGTTCCTGCACGTGATATCCGCATCCGGCTAGACCCATATCCACTCTGGCCAAAATATACGGTACTACTACGCTACTCACGTGATAGCGCCTTAGAAATCGTGGTTAAGTTAGATATAGCGAGCCTAGACGTGAACATAGTAAACTATATCTCGGCTAATTTACATTACTAAGCACTGAAATATGTAGACTCTCTCGTCGCACCGGCGTAACTCCCGGACTATATTCTTTCCCTCTCTGAGTGTCTTTAAATTTTGGAGCTATATGATTTTGTTATAGGACCTTTCCTTAAGTGCTCCGAATTTTAAAAAGACTTCAAATGTCGCGATTAAACAAGGGGGGACAGCAGAAGCGGCGATCGGTAGCGTGAGTGAAACGATCGATAGCATAATCACCTGCACTCTTTTTTTATTGCTAAGTAGTCTCCGTAGGGACAAATAGTAAAAGAAAGTAACATATGAATAACAACTTCGTAAAGTTACTAAGAAAAAAATTGCGATTCTAAAACTATAGATTCGTCTCGTTACAGGGGGTGTCTCGGGACGCAGGGACAGACGTTACTGAATCTGAATAACGTCCCTCCCTGCGAAGCGAGACACCCTGTGTGCCGAGACAGATCAATAAAATCACAAGGATTCTGACGTTTTCTCCGTAATATCTCTATTGAACTAACAACAATAAAAATTACTCATATTCAGAGTTAGTAATATGCTCGTCACACTATTCCTCTTAACACAGCGATCCATTAATCTCGAAATCCATCCAATTTCATTAGTCTGTCTCGGCACATAGGGTGTCTCGCTACGCAGGAAGGGACGTTATAAACTTTTTTTACTGTGGTTAGATCAAAAGTGATGTTACGAAGAAAAATTCAGAATTCTCGCGATTTCATTGGACTGTCTCGGCACACAGGGAGTCTCGCCACGCAGGGAGGGACGTTATGTATTTTTACCAGTGAATTTGGGAATGGCTTCTTTTGAAAGCTTACCATAGGTTACTATTAGTATACGGCAGTGCATATCGTACAGTATAAAAATACAATTTTATATTTATTAATTTACTGAAGTTAAGTTACTAACTTAAGTCACTTAGATTTATATAGTAATAGAAAGCTCAGTACTTTACTGCTAGTACACTACTGGCACCACTGTCTATGGGGCTACCGTCTGCTGCTTCAAAATAGTAAGTCGCTCCTACGTGATTATAGAGGAGAGAGGATCACGGTTTCTACTCGCAAACATTTCCATATCGTAAAATTTGCAAAATCATTCAAATATCACAAGTTATTTCACTACTCTCTGGTTGATCTCTTAGTTGCCTTTTTGATTTTGTGGGCCTCCTTTGACTTTAATACATTTATTTCCTGCGTCATTTTCACTGCCCATGAAACCAACGAGGGGAGATATTCTTCAATCCCACCAAGCCTCCTTTCAAAACTGTCTCGCTCCAATGTAGCTTTCTCAAGTTGAGTAGACATACTAAGAACCTGTTTTTGAAGATTATTAGACCAAAACATTGCCTCTATGTTACTACTATGCGTTGGAATTGGGACATTATCACACAGAAGCTCCACGTCAGTGATTTGTTCAACTTCTGAGCGTAGCAGTGCCCCTTCGTCGATTGGATCAGTCTCCATTCGGCATTTGTAGCCAGATGTATCATAGGAATCAGAAGATGGACGTGTTACAGACAGGTTTGTAACTTGCGGGAAGGGAATATGAGAGTCATCCGTTGAGAAGGGAAGTGAGTCTGGAAGATGAGACGGTGAAACTAAGGGTTCTGTGAAATTCGAGGAATTTAATGAGGAAGTCTGGAGAGAGTTGTAATCGTAAGGAAAGCATGAGAGATCCGATTTGTTGATGTCTTCGAATAATGGCATATCTAATGCCGGTATGCTGTTATACGTCGAAGCTATAACTGCTGAATTTGAAGGAAATACAATATATTGTTTGCAATTAAGACATTTGAAAACTCGATGAGCGACCATAGGAGTTTCCCCGTACATGTGAGTGATGCTCTGAGATGAAAGATCGGACATACCTAGGGAACCGTCTTCGAAATAGATGTAGGATAAGGTAGAGAAATTTCTATTTCCGTTGTATACACCAAGGAAGCTATCACTTATAATATTTCATTGCTGAAAATCCGTCAGCTAACTAAGACATACTAGGTCCTAATTTTAGAGTGGCAGTGCTATTCTATTTTAAAATACCTAGTAGTATAACCGATAGGGGGACATAACCCCATACTAGAGATCGCTTGTCTACTCTAAATCAGGAACATGTCCTTCCGAACCTATTACGAGTCGAAATCGGACCATCTCCTCCCCTAACTCAGTCATTTCGAACTCCCAGGATGGCAACCTATTATAAATAAACGGTTGTCATCTATAGAATAAACCATTAAGATGAAGACTAGGTTGTAGTCGACAAGTACTCTCAGTGTTACCAGTAGTAATGTACAGTCGGCTTCGATTTCGGCTTCCTCTTGTAATCATCTCTTGCCGTTTTTTCGTCAATGCCAAGCTACATTAGAGCAATTCGGGTTAGTGTCGGTGTCATCCCATCATAACCTGACGGTACTAGCTGCCCCTTTAAAAGGCTTTTGAGTCATCCTTACCCGATTGGCCGTCATTATCTGTCGACGGTTGTACAATGCTCACGTCATATAAGTAGTTGCGCCACTGATCTTGAACTAGCAGCCGCTGGCGGACACAGGTAGATGCTAGTAGATGCTGTTTCTGTAGTAAATTCCATTTTTCAATTGAGGCTCTTTGCCAGATTAGAGGACAGGTTCCACGATTGGGGAGGGTCTGTACACTCACTGTTGGAGGTATAACAGGTGAATCTGAATGGTGGAATGCAGTAAAATCAAAGAATCAATTGATTACGAGAATAGAGTAAAAAGTGACTTGATTTCTAGCTACAGAGGGAACAAGGACGCTCCTATATAGACAAAAATCACTTCCAGCTGATACTATTAAATAGGCTTACGGAGAATTCCGTATTGCGTGATTTGCGTGTACGATCTAAGCGTAATTAACTAAACAAGTGAGTATATTACTAATTTCAACATTAACCTCTGTCCCTGAGTGGCGGAAACAATTAATAAGATCACAAAATGGCACCTAGACTATACACTCCTATATACGACTGAAGAATAGAGTGTGATGGCAATGGTGTACTGGCGGTAATATACTGCACTGAATTCATCAATTTTTGTTACCTACTGTGATGTAATCCGGAGTGAAGCCAAGTACTACTATTTAAAGCGAGCAACAAAGTAAGAAAAGAAGACAGGTTTAATAGGAAGAGATTGATTGATTGATTTATTCATACTCGGTGAGGGCGACTATGCCGGAGTGGTCCAGCTTTGGCGCAGCTGCCGAAGTACGCTTACCGCATTTGGCAAGCGTACTTCACTTCATCACTCTACCGTGACCAGCAGCGTCCTCCACTGGACGGTCTGGTTTGTATCTACGACCATATTCAAACAGGAGTGCTTTGCTCAATCTCTTTAGAGTATATATTGGATTGGGATGTCTAGGAGTGACGAAGATCCTCAAGAATTTATTTTTTGTAAGCCTAAGTTAGTCTAGCTAGGTCTATATATAAGGAGCAAATGCTATGAAAACGGTGGAATGCGTCATGATAGCATGACATTAAACGAGTGTAGAATATATGGTGGGATTGTCGCTGGCTTATAGCCGTCTGTAAATGTGGCTAAGTGGACTTATGTGTGGTCCCTACCTCTCTTGGTTTGGATTGTAAGATCGGAAACCTTCTAGGGCTGGTAACTTTTCCGTGGCGAGGATTCTTCCAATTGTCTCGGTGCTAGACTTGCAGATCTGCTGTTCTACTGGGAGGAGATAGAGCTCTGGAGTTGATATTGTATTGTACGCCCCTCCGATGGTTCTGGCCGCTTTTGCTTGTAGTGTTTTTTAAGAGAATTCATTGTTTGAATAGTGTAGCCTTCTCTGCGTTCCTGTGCAACTGGCCATGTAGAGCAGCCATATATCATCCTGCCTGGTAGATCGTTCTAAGTTCAGTGATTCCCATTCCGCACGTAGAGCCCGCAAGACTAGCTAGCACACTCCAGATGAACAGGAGCTTATATACAGGATTCCCGAGTCCAACAATACCACGACTAAATACGTTAATTAACTTTAATAAATATAACAGTCTATTGTGAGAGAAGAAAGAACAGCACTCCGGAGCTAGAAGCTCTTAAGTACAGGAGGCGTGCCAGCTAAGTCGAAGCAAGGGAGCTAAGGGAGTCAGCCAAAGCAAGGAAGCAAGGAAGCAAGGGAGCCGGAGTAAGGGAGCCATGCGAGACAGTGTGGCGATGAGAACCTTCACATAAAGAAGAAGCTCGAAAAGATTCAAGCGAGAAGTTGAGATGACCTGAAATGAGGGGCGCTAAATTAACCTAAAACAGGCGGCGGTAAGCGGACCTGAATGGGGCAGCTACAAATTAAGCGAGATACACCGGTACAAAATGTACCCTGTATCCATTACTTAGCTTCTCAGCATGGCGTCAGAATCATTCATCTGTGTTCTCCCCTCAGAAATATTATCTACAATAATTGATCTTGTGCTAGATCGCAACGAAATCATTAATATTGGATACTGTCCAGTAAAACCGTGCTATCGGCAGGCTTTCTCGGTACCCCTTGTCTCCAGAAGATTTTATGTAATCTCCCAGTCAGCTATTTATCAGAAACACACCTTCGAATTCTGGGATATAGATATATGTCTAAGGTACTTTGTTAAGCCCCTACAACTTAATAACATCCACACGAAAATAAGATCTCTTCGTATTCAGTGGCCCCACCCATCTTGGACACACACACGGGAGTTTCTCACCCTTCTAGAAACTTTTACGGGCCTTCGTCGCCTAGAATTCTCTTCTTTCCCGCCAGAGGTTGAAAACAGACACGTCTTGCGTCTTGCTAGATTAAAGGTTGAGGAAATCTGGTTCGAGTCTGGTTCATGTCACGTGCCAGACCTGTCTGTCCGCTCTCGTATAATCCATGGAACAAGAGCAAATAAGCTAGAAGCAAGAAAACGCCGGGTTTGTTACTCCACAGAGAACTGAATAATTTCTAACAACTCAAAGATTCGCGGGCGCTTTGAGGGATTTATGCTGGGTGTTACCACTCAATGAACCACTCTTAATAAAGTCGAGGGCGAAAGGTAGGCTTTGAAAATACTATATCAAGTCAGAATGTGAAAGAATTTTGTCTTTTATCCGGTTAGTTGTTGCTTGTTCGGACCAGCATAGAACCACCTCCAAGAAGAAATTAATAAAGTTGATCACATGACAGATGCACCACCCAATAGCCTTGTTGCGAAGTAGACATGGTTATAATAAGTTCGAAACTCTTTAAACGAGGAGAGCAAAATACTTGAACATGTCATCTAATCAACATTCCCTGTTCGAGCAATTCGGAACTGCACTACCAAGAGTGTTCGCTTTAAGTCGGTAGCTGAATTCTTGAGTTGTTTTTGTGGAGTGGTAGAAGCTTACATAAGTACCAGCTTTCCACCCCTTTCCACGGGCATTCAAGCAAGGGATAGTCTGTACCTTGACTATAGCATCACCCATTCCAAAAACGACGGTTTTACGATTTCCATCCCTCCCACCCTGTAATTAGCTTGAGCGGGCGACCGAAAGGGACATGGCAAGCCTCGGAATCTGGCAGAGGTAGCTCCGGACGCGGAAACGAAGATACCAGGCTTATTTACCGGGGCTCGTTGTGATTATTCACTTCCTACCGTGTCCGGCAGATAGCGCCACATGGATTAGCTTTGTAAATGTATCACTATTGCTCCTTACGGAGCGGCACACAAATACTCGCTACTGATTCGTCGAAGGCTTTGCGAATAGCCTCAGGAGCGAGCGTTTGAGAGCGTGCAGGGACATAATAAAATATACTTATCCAGGTCTTATTTACAGTGCTCTTAGAGGCTAACTGTGTTAGCCCCAGGGGCCTCATACGTGACGAACACTTACACAAATACAGGTGTTGGTGCACGGACCAGGTCACATGACTAACGTCACATGTAGGGGCTGGAATCGTCCAAAGTATGAATCCTTCAACACTCCCCAACGATGCCTGTCCCTACAAAGTGTCAATTGTAGAACCTGAAAGTAGACCCGAAAGAACACTTAAAGGTGCTTCATAGTAGGACCTGAAAATCTCCGAATATTCCATGTGTCCTGCTAGGCAGAACACCAAAGAACCACTTGTCTGCCTTGTGGTTTGTCCCCTGAATGAACCTCTATCTTCCCCTATCTGAACGAGCGTTGTAAGTCGGCGAAAGTCGAATTGCAAGTGAAGGAAAGCTTCGTAAATTGCGAGGAGGCGTTGTCATTAAAAGGCTTCGTAATTTTCAAAGGAATTGTCGAGCTAGCGAAGAAAAATTGCGCGTAGGAAAGAGTTAAAAATTGCGTTGAGAATTGTCGAAAGAAAGTCGTGGTTTGCAATCGAGAAAGACTTTACAGAAGAGAAGAAAGTGGTCAGAGCCAAAGAGTCTCCAGCTTACTCTTTGCACTTCAGTACTCGCGATTGAAATCCATGGACCTTGATCCTGGCGTCGCTCCCCCAGAGGTGCGCTCCCCCAGAGTCCTAGCCTCCCAGTAGTACTCCTCGGAGTCCTACTTCCACCCAGTATCCGCCTACGGCTCCTACTCTCCCACTCCCCTATATATCCCCCACGGCAGGTATGTGTACGGGGAACTTGGGAGAAACATGTCTGTCGGAACCCAAAAACCTTTCAAGGCCGTGCATAGTTGACTATAATTGTATACGAAAATTTGGGAGGGTGGTGAGGGTAGAACTTCGAGAAATTTGCTTGCGAACGGCGACGAAGATAGTTTGCGAGCGGGGTAATCTACAAAGTAAATTGATGCGAGCGCATGACTTTAAAGAGGTTTGCGGCAAGAGATTTGATGTCGCAGATGTCGAATCGTGTCCGCGAAACTTGAAATGGTATTTTGAGAAAGTTTACCGAAAGGGCGAGTTCCCTATTTTAGACGTACACAAGGGTGGAGGGGTTGTCAAGAGTTGCTAGGAAGGCAAATACGAAAATACAAGTAAAGTAGTGGAGGATATACTAGCTTTGCAAAAGGATTTGTGATAGAGTGCACCTAATCAGGGCTATGACAGCATATCTGAAAAGAAATATGAATTTATTTGCTTTGAAACCTTCCAAAATGTCAATAAGCTGGCTGTAAGCAGCATTTCTATATTCAAATGTGTTGTGCTGAATCTACAGGTATTACACTCTTATGTATTGGCAGCCTCTTTTTCCCCCTCTTTATATGGCCCAATGTAGCCACTCCCAGTTCCAAATCAAATAAATCACTTTTGTGTTATTCTCAACCCAATAAAATGCCTTTGCGATAACTTGCCCTGTTTCATCGAGAAGTGAATTTCACACTTATGAAAAATTGCTTACGGCCATGGAAAACGAAACTAGACAGGTCAATGGTCGTGTCCCAGATAAGCTCCCATCCGTCATCATGAAACAATGGCAGACTTCTGGTTGGCTGATCCTCTCCAGAGCTATAAATCTCCTTGTCCCTACTGCGAGGTGGTTTATTAGCTGACTAGAAGTTACACATTTATAAATCTATCGCTTATTGGCTGGCTATTTCACATGACTCGGCGCATTATGTAACGAAATCCGGTCCTGACTAACTGAAGATTGACTGATGTCGTCGTTTGGGATGCTAAGTAAGATAAGAAGAACTATCGCAGGTTGTTCACTTGGAAAAGAGGTATATGGACACCCAGGGCTAGCCCCTGGGTGAGTCCATTCCTTAGGCGTTAAGTGGATACGGAATATCCACCAACAGTGCTCAATGGGGGTAAGTTGGCAGACTTTAGATAAAAGAGTCCAGTACCTGTTTTCTGCTCAACATCGCGTAGGTTGGATGGATAACTAAGATTGCCGCGCCTGCTGAGCGCTCGCTCACCTAATCTCTTGGTATAGGCGCACCAGCCTATGTATACTTGAGCTCTCTCACTATTTATTCAACAAGCTTTACCTACTCAATAAACACTTCTATACTTTCAATTCTCTCTTGCAGTCGTACACTTTGTTACTTCACTTCCTACACTCTCGCGTACCGTAAGCGCTCATATTCTTTTTATCTTGAACAAGAACTTCTGTTTACTTGTATAACAGAACTTTTATGTAGGGAAAGACTTTCCGATAACACAACCAACCATTACTAATAGCAATATCAAATAGATACTCGCCATATGTTACTTAAGTGAACATATAGTCTCCACAATAGCCGGCGGCGAAAGCTGCAGGATCAAACAAAAGCGCATCCTGCATCAACCAGTCAAAGTTCCTCCAAGGGGTGCATCTAGCAAAAAGCCCCTAAGGCAGATGTACAACATATAATGAACGTTACGATTAGTTATACTAGCTCGAAATCTTTACGTAGAATATCATCTACAGCAGGAAATTTCCATTACACAATATAAGCAGCTCAAGCTGAGTGAGAAACAAGATCAAGCGCAGCGACTGTGCGAAGCGTTCACCAGTATACCAGAGATGCAAGGGGCAGTAGGGGTTAGCTGGGTACACATTTGACTGGATGAGCAATGCCGCGCTTCACTCGTTAAAGGGCGTCCAGGACAGGCAGAAAAGCGGCATCTGCGCCATTGCAACCGCATCTGGGGGTTCCATCCGGTGCAGATGGGTAATTTGATCAAATCCGCACAACCATTAGCATGGTGAGTTCAGGCATTCAAGGATATAATGTTGATATTGAGCCTGCCTGTATAAACCCCTGCCCTGTACATCAACTGCCTCATTTGAATCTTCCTCCTGGTGTTCCTCGTCAACCTCATCTGGTGACTCTCAGTCCCCAGTGGTGTGCTCACTGTGTCCTTCCGTGTGCCTCCTCTCCTAGGCAAACTTCCACACGGACCCATGTACCATGAAAACACCAGGTGCCTTTTCTCGTCCAAACTCTTACCAGGCCCGTGGACCCCCCAGCTTGCTCTTCTCACCTGCGCCCACTCCCTGATATCCACCCAATTAATCCTGAAGTACTGCCCGAAAAGCTGCGCTTCACTCGTTACAGGGCGCCCAACCACCTCCGGGGATGTAGTCTTCCTATCCGGCATATTTTGCGGTGCTACAGCGTACAGATTTGATCAGATAAGCATGGTATTGAAGGATACTTAGAGCCTGCCTGCATAACCCCTTGCCCATTTCATCAACCGGTGACTCCCTGAGGTGGTCACACCATCTTGGGTATCCACCTGTAATGTGTTAGTCCACAGATTGGCGGGATCTTTCGCAGGAAGGTCCCAATGGCCCATCAGTCGTTTCAGTGTCCTATACGCCTATAGAGATCAGTAAATTTGCACTGATGTTTTGGTTATGCCTATTCACCAGACCATGTGCGCAAGGCGCATTGTTCACCAGAACCCAATGAGGGCAATTGTGTGCTTAGAAGGACTTCCATCTGTACTTATAATAACTTCCAGAACCACTCAATTAGACTACTACCCGCTGGCAGTAAAGCGCATGGCATTGAACCAGAGTACTGAGCAGTGAATTATGTAGAGGAGGACCACGAAATGTGGAATAGAAATTACTGAAGGTGGGGCTGCGAGTCCTTTTAACCCAGCCCACCATGCCAATGAAGCCATCATCAATTGAGAGAAAACGGATAAATGCGGGTGAAAATTTGGCAGTATATACACAACCCTGATGGGTTGAAATTGAAATTTATTTAGAATTGGCGTTTATGGGCTTAGTAACTTAAAACTGGTCATTGGTTCTGAAAGCCTGGTCCTGAACTTGTTAAACAACAGAAAACAAGGGTCAGGTCCAAGACGCGTTCCAGACGATGAGTGGCAACGGGGACTTCTGTTGCACATCGTTCTTAAATCGCCGATGGAGTAGACCAATAGACCAAGTTAGTCTGTCCCTCGTTGCTCGTGCTTCCTTTCATCGGTTCGTAAACGGATACTATTACGTACCTCCTGGTCCTGAGGCAGGGATATGAGAGTCGACATGATCGTCTGGTTGAGTTCTAGACAAGTACCATATTCTTGGTTGTTTTAGCTCGATTCAGGACGATGGAGGTGTTCGTGAATGATGGGTGTCTGCCAAAGTGTATCGAATAAATGTCTATTGATACTCACTAGAAGCGAAAGCAAGAGTGAAGGAATGATAGGCTTGCTGAATGGCAAAAGATCTGGCGCTTGGGGATTGGGAATACATTATTAGACATAAAATTCCTCTCGTCGACATCAATGTAGTAACCTGCGAGCACATGCCATCATTACCCTGATTACCTGCATCCCTTTATAAAATCTGTTGTTGGTATTCTGTGGAATGATAAGGCGAATCACGTGGCATAGAATGTGCTGAATAGATTTGAAATCCTTATCTAACTACATGGGGAAGGAGCCCTGCTTTTATAGATCTGGCTCCTGCTCTGTCCTTTGACTAGCGTCTGTGCTAGCGTCCTTGGTAGCCTGATCAAAAAGAACCAGCTTCCATGCTGTGGAAAGAAAGACCTGAAAGGCGTGCGAATCCTATGCGAATCACATAACACACCTCCTTTCAACAAAATCTTTTCTAAAGCTAGTAGATCGTGTACTACATGCCAGTCTTATATAGAACCTTCATTCTTTGTGCTAGCCTGCTAGCCCGGTCGCGAAGACGCCCCGTCTAGCGACCTTTGGCCACGTAACTATGACCAATGAAAATCCTTGGATCGCTTAGTTACTCCTAGCGATCCCTATTTACTATAAGAAACCTGGATGTGCCTGTTGAATTGGCGGATATTTGAATGCCTACCAAGCCTGCGTACACATACTAAAAGTGAAAAGAACGAAGCAGGAAGCAAAAGCATGAGAAGGCGTATTCGTAGGACGGAAGGAGGAGTCAGAAAAGACCTATCTGATATGGAATCCGCATGAGAGAAGGGTGTTTGAGAGCAACGTGGTTGGGTTTAATGAGACGGTTTACTGAGACAAGGCATGGCGATATAAAGGAAAGCTCGACAGAAGAAACAGACGCCACAGATGACTCTGAGTTGAGCGATGACGAAGGTCCAGCAGAAGATGCAGGTAGATAAAGCTGGTAAGACGAACACGCGGTGCCAGGAACCAGCAAAACCCCTGCAAGATCGAGGGTTTCAGCCAATCAGAATAGAGATCCTACGCTTGTGCGTAGCAGGTCATGTTTAACCGCCGGAACTAATGGCACCGATCGCTAAAGAAGATGTATAAGCTCGAGGCTGGCAGCCTTTCCAACTCGACTTTCTCGCTTAAAGAGCAGATATCTACACTCCGTATTCGTCTTCTTATCACCACCTAAAATCACATTGTCATATCGAATGGATCATCCGACTAACGATAATCGCCAAACTTCTGAATGGGAGCCCCAAGCTTTGGAATCGGAAACAATTAGGATGCCGCTATATGCACGTTGCCTTTCTGGCAGCCCACCAATTGGTGTACCCACAGATGGAGAATCAGCACGCGGAGTAGGGACTGGAGAGATACTGGGGGAGAGTATACTCGTTCGCAACAGTATGTCCTTGATTACTCAGGCTCCTGTCTCCTAAGGCGTACTTACCAAGGCTAATATAGAAGTATTATCTATAGGCTGTGTTAGTCCGAAATTCAATACCTTGTCAACATACCGCGTCGGGTCTGAAGGAGACTTTGTTATTCATGGATCGTTCTTTGAAGACGCGTTCGTGCACGATCTGCAACCGACTCTCGAAGAAGGAGACTCTGTCATTCAAGGATCGTTCTTTGAAGACACGGTCGCATACGATCTGCAACCGACTCTCGAAGAAGGAGACTCTGTCATTCAAGGATCGTTCTTTGAAGACACGGTCGCATACGATCTGCAACCGACTCTCGAAGAAGGAGACTCTGTCATTCAAGGATTGTTCTTTGAAGACACGGTCGCATATCAGCTTGAGCCACAGGAACCAACCACACTCATATATCCTATGATCAAATTGTATGGACAGCGTCCTTTTCAGTTTAAATATATGTGTTTTAGGACTGGAATATATATTCAAGTATTGAAAAACTTTGACCTAGAGCCAACGATCGCTCCATGGAGACAGCTGGCCGATTATGCGAAGCAACATAACATTAAACGCACTTGGGGGTTTTTTGAAGAATTTGTCGGCTCCTTTCAAATGTATACCTAGTAAGTTATTGTAACTGATGTTAAAGCTTTTACTAATAATTAATAGTTTGTTCTACATGGGAGACACTATTAGCGCAGGGCTAGCTCCTAACGACTTGAATTTCCAAAATTTGTATGATTGGTACATTCTGAATGGCATCTCTTCGAAGGATAGAACCCTTGATACCACCCCCGATAGGTCCGTACAGTATTTTAGGACACAAAGGTGTACATCTCTAGCGGATAATTCTGCATACTTTGCTTTGTTTTTACCATCCGACGAGATGGATCGAGAGCTTATCTCAAGTCCTGAGCATAGCACTTTCCCTATTATACAACATAACCATACGGACAGCTACTTCCAACACAGCGAATTACCTGCTTCTAGCGAGGAAGAAAAACGTGATAAGGCACTAGAGACCAATGTTCAGACGACAGACTCGGATTCACACAAAAGGCAACATAGAAGTGTGACAAGACTTAAACCCCGGAAGTCTAAGCAGAGAAAGCAGACACAACTTTTACCTAGGCAATGTACTCATTGCGAACATATCTTTACGCATCCTTGTGGTCTTAGAGATCATTTGAATCGGGTAAAGCAAGGTATGGCCTGCTTCGAAACGCAGGGTTCCAGCAAAAAGGCAGCCTAGTTCCCTTGTCACCTATACAGACAGTACCACGCAAACGGAGGAACGACGGGAATAATGAGCGGTTCTTAAGAAACTTGTCCAGAGTAGGTGTCAGTTCAAGGAGGGAAGGAAATGTTAGCTAGTATAGACGATTAGGAAACCATTCTAATTTTCCACTTGTAGCCCAAGAAGTACCGCTATGAGATGAGATTGGTCGTATTCTCCAGTGTCTCTTGGTAGATACGGAAAGATGTAATGTTACAATAGAAAAGAGGCCACGGATTTCTTGTAGAGCCAATTATCTTATGACGGGACCCATCTCACTGGTGGCCGCGAGATCCGCCCCACCCGTGTCATATATCCCCCAATCCTCTCACCACATGCTCTACGAGGAGGCATTAGAGGTTGTGCTGTGTCCTTTTCCATCTGACGAAGTGGTTGGCGACGTCGCGCTCTTAGTGATCGACCTTGGAGAGTCCGTAAAACAGAAGCGGGACGTTTATTCATGACGATGCGCTGCTGCTCGGTCCATTTAAGAAATTCTTTCTCGGCCTCTAGCTTTCGTTCTTGATGATCCCATGCTGGCTGGTTCCGTTGTAAAAGTTCTGTCGCTCTTCGTGCCACGGTGAGGTCTGAAGCGTTAGCTCGCCGCCGCAGGTTTTCCTTTTCTTGTGTTTGAATATCCAAATCCTGCTCAAGTTTTTCCATGTAAAATTGGATATGAAACGCCTGAAACTCTATCCAGTTCTCTACGCGACGATCTTCGGCATCCAAATCGAATCGCAGGACTACACTTCCTCCTAGTCCAAGCCTTTTGCGACGTTTGTGAACGTGAGCCGAATACACTGTAAAAAGCTTCTTCTTCTTCCTACAATTGTCTCGGACTCTCTCTTGAAAACCGCGGAACCGTACCCAGTCCCTGTGCTGGGCGAGTAGCTCAACGTTGTGTCTGCTAGAGGATAATTGCCAGTAAGATATTATACTCTGGTAATCCTCGGGAATGTCGTAGAAAGGAAGCTCTAATTCGGGAGGGTAGCAAGCCGGACACCCTTCTGCTTCTAGAGCCTGCCTAGCCTTCCTCGCGTTCAATTGATCGTCGATAAGCAGTTCGTCGTCAGTAGGAGGGGCCGGTGTAAGAGACCTAGGAGATTACCATTAGTCAAGCAAATATGTATATAGATAAAAACTGACTGTAATGCTTGTGCAAGTACTCCCGGATCGGGTCCGAAGCCACCTGTATTTCCTCTATCCTCTTGCCTTCCAGGCGTCCTGTGTTAGCATGGCTCCAAGGAGGTGGGGGGAGCACGTTATATACTGTAGTCTAGCGATAATTTGGGCTTGGCGAGACTCATCAAGGTCTGCGAAGCCTGGAACTGTGAGGATTTGGCCTTCGATGGTTC
Organism: Hymenoscyphus occultus; assembly: GCA_900536445.1. Taxonomy (NCBI): domain Eukaryota; kingdom Fungi; phylum Ascomycota; class Leotiomycetes; order Helotiales; family Helotiaceae; genus Hymenoscyphus; species Hymenoscyphus occultus. The sequence continues at coordinate 16,018 of UNPT01000503.1, forward strand.
GACGGGCGAGTAGGCTATCAACGTAGCCATCGTGAGAGAAAGACATGTCGATGAAGTGATGGGCCGAAAATGGAAAAGGGATGTCTGTACGAGTACGACGAGTATGCGCAATATATTTTAAAATGCGCTGTGAGGTTTGGCTACCCTAGCCGCGCGCAGACCACCTGTAGTAGGGCGGGGCGGCACCGGGTACCAGGTATGGCAATTCCCGGTCCCATCGCGGGGGTGGGGTGCAAGGCAGCCTGGCACCAGTTGGAGGTATTCGCCCGTGGGCTGCGTGGACCAGTGCGTTGCAGCTCAGAGCCATCGATGGGCGCTTATTTGGATGTACAAATACTAGCACGACTGGCTCCTCGTCTCTTGCGTTGCTTCGCGTCTTTTCTTACCACCCGTATAACCAAACCCAACTAAAGTTGCTATGATGGAACCGAACATTTTCGCGATCCTCACTCCTATTGATGAGAAGGATCTTGCAGCTACTGCATTTCGCCTACCACACAACGCCGCCCGCTTCCGCCATGGAACCGGTGGGGTTCTTAGCGAACCTATGCTTGGGAGTCGGGAACCAACTCCCGCCCCGGACGAAGGCCTAGAGCCAGTAGCAGACGCTATTATTCTGTTGCTCGATCAAGACGTCAAGGACCCCGAGAAGATGTGGCAGTTCGGAACCAATCCAGAAACGTCCGACGTTCTTCTAGGATGTCGAGGCACGCCAGGAATCAGTGGGACACAGTACAACCTTACAATTGATGATGAATATTGTATCTGGCTACATGACTTTCACTCGTCGTTCGGGACCGCAGTTGGCTATAATAGCCAGCAAAAGGATGAGGTGCGAAGGAAGGAATCTTGGATTCTGTCCTACAAGCCCGGCTCTAAGGAGAATCATCTTTCAGACATTACAATTCATACAGGGGGCCTAGTTTTTAGGATTGAATTTCCCAACCACCACGATACACATCCCGATTACGTTAACCACCTCCAAGCCTTTGTTAGAAAGTGCCGGAATACGACTCCTCTATTTGGCGCTCTTCACCTGCATAGCAATCCCCTTACCCAAGAGCCAAGTCATATCCATACTCCTAGTTCACAGTCACTCTATCTGGACTTGGATGGGCCACCTATAGGAGAAGGGGCGTTCGGGCTTGTGCGAAAAGTCATAAGGTTACGGGATGGAAAGTCCTGTGCGGCCAAATGCTTCCGTGAGCTGCAAACGCCCAGAAACCCAGAGAAGAGAAAGCGGGATAAGCTCTATTGGCACGAGAACTTACGGCACGAGTTTGATATGCTGAAGAACAACCCTCACGTAAGTAACATATATTCTTAAGATTGCTTCGTTGCTATGCTAATTCTTAGGCAGCCTTACATCGTGCCAGTTCTCGACTTCATCGAAACGCCGGGACCTGCTATTATCATGGAACTGTATCCTCTCGGAAATATCGACCAAGTCAAATTACCTGATGGTCAATATGTCACTGCCTTTGCTCAGCTATTAATGGCCCTACAACACCTTCATGATCATGGAATTGTTCATCGCGATCTTAAGGGAGCAAATATCCTTGTCAAAAAACACCCGCTTACTATTGCTATTGCTGATTTTGGTCTTTCCAAGACTGAACCTGATGATAGCTTGCTAAAGACGGTATGTGGAACTGTGAATTTTGTTGCGCCAGAGGTTTACGGGTCTGCCGGATATGGCTGTGAGGTTGACATATGGTCCGCGGGGGTTCTTATGCTTGAATGGACGTATCGCCTACCCAAGTGCCCTGACAGACAACGATACAATCACGGGTACGAATGGCATGACATATGGTCCCGTGAGATTCACAAACACTTAAGTACAAGGAAGAAGAATAGATTGACAGAGATTCTCGATATGATGATTGAGCATGATCCCTATCAACGGTGGACGGCAACCCGATGTCTCTTAGCCGGCAGGAATTCTGGTCTCTTCAAGGTCACCGCAGATGGACGTACTGTAGGGGCAGAGGATCCTGAAGAAGTTCAGACGCCTATAGAGAGATCTGTTCGAAGATGTGCTGGCGTCATCGACATTTTCGGCACCAGCCCTAAACCTTCCTCTAGCATAACCACATACCAGGCGAGTTTCACTGATGAAGATACGGTTAAAAACTTGGAAGAGCCCCCTCGCAAGAAAACTTCAAGCAAAAACAATGATTTTAGGTCCGCAGAACCTTTCACATGTATCCTTCCCCCCCGAGCTCAGCGAAGAGCTCAGCCGACCGCGAAAAACCCTGTTCAGCCTATGAAGAGGAACGTCGCGAATGGAGGAACAACGGGAATAGTAGGCGGCAGAATCACACGATCGTCAGTATTGAAATACCGAACCTGACGGAATTTTGGTGTTCCTTGCGCATGAAGATAAACACACAAATAGAATCTAATTTGATCCATATCCTTGATCTTATCTTCGCCTTGAAACGAGATAACCTTACTAAACTTCTATTGTTTATTCAGAGGGAGTCACTTATAGTTTAAGGATCTCGAGTTGATTTTATAAGTTACGAGGCTAGACGGGCTCGCAGGCTCGCCCTCGCCCTCTTAATACGTCTAATAGCCTCTTTATTAGTTAATTTAATTTATATATTTATTTATTTATTAATTATTAATTATTTTTTAATTTATTTTGCTTATATTCAGGTTCACATAGGAGGTGGATATGTTATTTGGGTCAAACAGCCGCCCTGGGGCACTTGTGAGGCTATTCGCACCTCATCAAGTGGAGCCCAGGCTGCCAAGCGCTCAATTAAGGCCTATCTCACTATCTAATTCTGGTGGCTAGCTTGGGGATGGTGGAGGGTAAATAAGAAAACTGCTCCTGAGAGCGTGCAACAACAATCCTACAATCAGTGGATTTGTTGTTGGTGTTGTAGACAAGTGATCTAAGAGATCAAACGATATATGCAAGCTTGCTTAGTCACCCTCAATACGCAAAACACATCCTATTAAGTAAATAGGTTGCGAGCACGCCTCGCTAGCTACGCTAGCTCGCGCGAACTCGCCGGCTCTAAAATAGATATCTTAGCTAAGGTTTCATACTTTGATAATAATAATTTATTTAATTAAGAGTTATACTAAGGAAAGAGAGCGTGAAGACGGCGGATCACGTGCCAAGGGTCGAAGCGACACACCCCTGCCACCCGACCCAGCCACCCCACCAAAATCCACAGGCGCACTCGTCCACACCCTGCTAGCTACAGATATCGTAGGAGTATTGCGAGAACACTGGAATATAGCCTAGATACTTAGAATATTTATGTCTGATTTGTGTGTGTTTTAAATGCGATTCTAGAGCGATGCGGGCGCGAGAGTGGTAATCGTGGTTTTGGTGTTCCTGCGTGGGTGCGTGGGTGCCTGGTGGATGCAAGGCATGCTCAAGGCATGGTCGCATTTCAAAGGTGGCAAAAAGGTAGCGATAACTTGTAAATTATATAACAGTTATAATAATAATCGTACAAATAATCCGAGAAAGTAGAATTATAGCGCATTAGTCTAATTTATCTTGCTCAATTGTGTATAAGTTTTAGAAGCGTATTGCGCTCGATGCGGCCTTGCGAGTAGGATCGTACTTTTGGTGTTCCTATATGCACGACTTATACAAGGGATAAGTAGCTGAGTTGTTTACCTTTTATGCAAAGCGACCAAAATATGCACGTTTTACTCGCTTAAAAATCTATAATCTTATCATGTCCAGACCAGATATTACAGGCGATAAACCTGCTATACTATTTTATATCTCAACCATATCCTCATTCTCCCTGCTTCGCCGCCCCTTTTACCCAAGGATAATTTTAGTGCCTTTCTCTGTAATGTTTTTTAACGCTCTAGACTCTTGCATGCGAGTAGTAGCAACCATGAAATCGACACCAATGCCGTAGTATTATGTCATTCTTCTTTCCTCTAAGACATTTATCAGCCATCCCTATATCCTGTTAGATTGTTTCGTGAACTAAGACATGAGAATGCGTTTTACCTATTATATCGCCAGCAGATGTATTCTCCAGCTTCTTTGAGCTCGTGTTCATAGGTGTTAGGGAGATATGTAGCTTCAGTATCATCGTTGACTGTGAGAGGCCAGACCTCGAACAACTCAAAGGTGTGGTTTCAAATATTCAATTAAGAAGTGCGTGAAGACTACATACATGTGAGCTCTTCCTCTATATATAGACAGAGGAAGAGCTTCTGGAATATTCTAACAAACTGCTTAGCACTTGTATAATGTCGAAAGAATAGAACAGAATAGAATAGAACAGAAGGTTCTATCTTGGCACTGGGGTAATAGCCAGTGCTAAGCGAGGGCATGGCCCGAGCACTTGTCAAGGGTTCTAACCCTCACATTGACTAGACAGTCTTTTCCAAGTGTAGAGATAGATGTGTTGATTGTGTTAGATAGTTGCCAAAGTTCTCGAGAGCCCAGGTTTCCGCCTTCTCCATCTGTCTTCGGGCAGTATACTAGGCTATATGGTAGCGCTGTTTCTGGGAGCGGCGGCGGCGTAGAACAAAGGAACGAGGATTGGATAACAACGTCTTCTTGGAGCGATAGTATAGGGTAGGGGGACGAGTGTTTTACCGGCGGTTGGTTATATGGCGAGAAAAGGCAATTTTGACATTGTAGCGTTGCTCCTTTGCATTTTATTAGTGTGAATCCGCAGGTAATACACGCCATAGACACTGCCATTGTATTAGCCTTATATATATACCTCTTAGGAGATAAGAGTCGAAGAAATCAGGGGCATGCTACAAGTAGTAGAACCAACTGGATAGTATCCTCTACATGTATAATTTTGAGACTTCGAGCGTTTGCAAGTTTGACATCCTGACTTTGTTCCGTCGCATTTCAATTTTTTCAATCTGCAGGTAATACACGCCATAGGTACTAACCTTATATTAGCCTTTGTGAATACGCCATGGGAGATAAGTGACAAAAGAATAAAAGGCATACCACGACGACGAACCCCGACATATCCTTCACACGTAAAATTACAAGACTTCGAGCGTTTGCAATTTTAACATTCCGGTTTCGTTTTGTCGCAATTTCTTTTCATTAAATTACAAGTAATACACGCTATAGATAATACACCCAAAGTAGCCCTTGTATATATATCTTAGGAGATAGGAGCCTAAGAAAGTAACAACATACATTTATTACTCAGAGTTGGACTAGACATTCTTAATAATAAGGTAAAGCGTATAATAGCTATAACAAAATAATGATCAAAGTAAAGGAGTTCTCTACTTTGAGAGGTACTAACAAATGATAAGATAATAAATTAAAAGTATAAAGCTTACCAAATAATAGGTGGGGGAGCTTGAATTTATGTAGGCTAGTACACCTATACTAAGAGATTAAGCGAGTAGGTAAGCGCGCAGCTATCTCTTAGCCGGGTAGGTTTATTTTTTAACCAGGATTTAACACCCTAATGTTTTGTACACCATAATTCTTACCTCAAAAGTCGTATACGTTCTTGGCGCATTTAAAAATATAACCGACCCGTCTAGGAGATACGAAAGGGGGATTGAAGGCAGGTCTCGTCTACCCTTATCGGGCGGTAAGACGTATCGAAGCTCGGAGAAGCTATCCCTTCTAGACTAGACAGGTACTAATTCCCTCGTACACGCAGATAATATAGAGTGCTACTCTGACATATTATGTAGACTGTCTCTAAGAGGATCGGGAGGTCGGGAAGACTAGAAACAGCGAGGCTAGAAAAGACTAGACTCAATCCATTTTCCTAAACAGAAAGGTTCCTCCTGACCAACTAAGCTAACTCCATACTCTAGCCAAGTGATCAGAATCCTTCCAGGTTCTTACACCACTTAAAACACGAGATCTAGCGCCCTCGGCATTGAATGAAGTATCGAAACCCATGGGTTAGTCTTATAGTGGAAATTACCGCACGAGCCTCCGGGGCTGGGCCGCCCCGAATCAATAAGCACACTTGATTCGGAAGATTTCTATCACAAGAAAATACTACTGTGGGTGAGACTTGTTTAGTACTTACACGGTAGCAAGCATCTGAGGTGGACCAACCTCCTTGCTGCCCGCTCCGGATCAGTTGGCCAAAATGGGCCGCACATATGTACGACACGACTAGACAAAAGAGGTAAGTGTTTAGGCCATGAAATGTATTCGGAAAATCAGCTTATCCACCCATGACGAAACTCGCATGCATTAGCTTGCTATCGTCAATTGCTCATGCTGCCTTCCGGTTCCGCGCCTTAACTTACGAGACTCGCATACGTTAGCTTGATATCGTTAACTGCCCATGTTATCTCTTGGTTCCTCGAAAGGACCTAACACAAAAACAGTTACGAAGGAAAGCTCTCATGTGTATATACGTAGGCTAATTATAGCCGTAGTATTGTTCTCAACGAGACCTTTATCCCTAATTCAACGTGGAGCCCATTACTGTTCTTGTTTTTGTTCTCTTATTTTCCTTCTACTTGGGCATTATAATCTGTGTACTATTTAGGCACTTATCCCCCTCCCTGTGACGCAACTCGTATATTGCTACGCCATTGTCCTAGTTGCCTAGTTTTCTCCCCTATCACTGACCGGGCCTTTCTCTTTTCTTTTTCCAAAAGTGAGGCGAACGAGAGCGGGCACGCATGAACCCCACGATACTCAAAAGGCGGTTGGCGCTTCTATCTCGATTTATACTCTTGAACTCTTAATATAGCTTGCCTACTATGCAGGCTTTTGAATTTCTAGAACGTCTCTTCTGTTTCCGTCTACTATCCCCTCGAGCGATATACCGTTCTAATCCACCGCACGACCACCAACAATAAGAGTGCCAACAAAACAACCAGAAGCTACACCAACGAGGCGAGAAATATCAACAACCACGGCTTCCTCTACATTCTTCATCATCTTTAAAAATCGCTTTGCTCGAACAATGGTGAGTTTATCGACATAAAATCTCGAAGGATACATAGCTAATTCAGCTTTCCCTACTAGCAGCCTTCCCAACATAGTAGATCTGATGATCCAAAATTCATCCGCCAGCACGGACGAGACAATGTCACAGTTTAGCGATGTTAGTAGAACAACGCGGTCTTCCTTGATACATGAAGGAGGAAGAATCTCTCGAACTCCGAACACGTTCGACTCCCATCGATCCTCTGACGACTTTACAAGTACTAAAGAGCATGAATCCGTTGTTATTCTACAACCATAGACAAGACCCATGTTACAGGAGCAGATGGCTATAGAAGCGAAGGGAATTTATGAAGGGCTTATGATGGTGGAGGCAAAATGTATTGAAGTCGATACGAAGTATAAAACCCAGGGGCTCGCCCAGGCAGATGCGGGCGACTGTCCAAAATTGAACAATGAACAGTGGCAAGCCCTGACCGCGTTACATACAACCTTGTTATTCGAACATCACGACTTTTTGATAATAAGCCATCATCACGGTGCTAGCTCGGATATAAGGCGTGCGGTTTCTGAATGCTCTATCCCAGCACGAATGTGGCGACATGGGATTCAGGCCTTCTTAGAGATACTAAGACATTGTCTTCCCGAGTCTTTGGAACATATGCTCACATTCTTCTATCTGGCCTATAATACGATGACTGTTCTTCATGAGACTATCCCAGCTTTGCGAACTGTGTGGATTGAGTGCCTTGGGGATTTAAGTCGGTATCGAATAACGATTGCAGATAACGTCACGGACCGAGAAGTATTGTTGGATTTCCAAGGTATGGGGTCAAGTAGGTCATGTAGAATTGATTCTATTGTAAAGGAGCTCTGCTCCAGAGTATATATCTATGGAAAAAAGGGTAAAAAAGTGGAGTAGCATCCCAATGTAGAAGTAATGCAAATAATGAAATACATGTATAAATAATGAAATAAGTGTAATTCACAGTTCAACAAGTATGGACTGAGGTCGCTAAGCACTGGTATACGGTTGCCTCTAACAACAATCCTGACATAGGTACGATACCTAACTCTATATATCTCTTCTTGAAGCTATACTAATTCACCTTTATTCAGGCTGGCTATATCATCATCTAGGAGTACTGCCCTGTACAGACCCTCTCGAGACATTCTTCTACTACAACAAGTCTCTATGTACGGCAACCCCCTATGGAGATGCCGGAAATTCGTTTCACTTATTCTGTAAAGGCTTTCACAAATTCCCTTTGAATTGTCCTGAAAATGCTTTCCTCCAATTTCACGGACTTATCTAAGAATGGGATTTGCAAAGGGGAAAACTTCAAAATTCTGCCGATGAGTTTTTGGATGTTCTCGACGTTTATATTAACAAAGTTCGTGAGGGATTCATGGTACAAGGTTGTTACATCGCTGTAATGAATTATTGTGGACTGTTCCTACATATAACATCCCTAGTACATTATTATGAGATAAACGACCTTAGCAACAGGATTGCTGACTTAGTATTACAAAGATACAGTGATACTAACGTCGGGCCCTTTGTTCACGTTACACTCATATTCTTGTTTTTTATTCTCCGGACTTCCCCTCTAGGATCACTCTTAGTCCTTCAGTAGTTTCCTTGGAAGAGTTTAGCTATTTATCTTAATACAATGATCGATGCAAATTATATTCACGATCTTTCTTGCTTTAACAGTCGCCCGTTTCCCGAAGATTTTGCTGTCCGCGGTTTATGCTAGAGCGAGGATTACTTTCCCTCTAACCATTTCACAAAAGACAAAATAGCCGAGCATGAGACGTTCAATGAAGGGGACTCTATGTCATCAGAGAGAAAACTTCGAATACTCTACATTGCGTTTAAAATCTCAGAGACTTCAGTGTTTCTAAAATTTAATCAATCTTTGGGGCATTTCTCTACTAGAGGTTATTTACTAGGAGGTGAGAGCGTATGTCCTAATCCCTCCAATTCTTCTCCGACAATTCTGTATACCGGCTCCACTATCAAGCGAGTTAACGAAGGAGAAGATGGTGATACAGCGGATACACTGGATGACGATGCGACAAAGGACTAGCACTAGACTGACTGTAGCATGACTCGAATTCAGGGACAGTCTTCTCGGTAAATACATTTTCTACGAGTAGGTTTACTTGGGCGGGGCGATTGGATTTATAACTCGTTCGGAAAAAGGGGGTGCGGTCTCATCTAGCACATCCTGGTCTTCCTCGTCTGCTTTTTTCCTAGCTTTTTGAGGAAGGGGTTTGACTTTCTTGTTTAATCTATTGACTATTGATGGAGCATCTTTTTCAAGTATCAGAATTCTAGAGCTATAATAGTTATTTCCTACCTAGCCTAAATTGACTTGAATATATATGTGATCTTCTTTCTACGCAAGGGACTTCTCATCGTCTAGGGACATCTTTTACTACTAGTACAGCCTCCTTTAATACAACTACTACCATACATACGCTCCTGATTTGAAGACACGGCAAAGTTTGCCGAAAAAGAAAAAAAAAGAAGAAAAACCGCGATACGCGATGCTTAGTACCCGCTGTTATAGTATCGGTTACAACCTTTGTTGATCCAATTAATATTCATGAGATTCTGGAATGTAGGTGGGTAGTATTTAAAATACCTCCTAGGTTCAAGTAATGCACTATTCCGAACGTGCACCCTCGCCCCCCCTTACCGATGTTACCAGATATAATACATCTCATCCTATAGGCGTGCCCCCACTTATGCGAAAGCCTCTCCCAGTGACAAGGAGTACCAAACTTCCAAAAAAGTGCTCCCAAGCCCATGCAAGCCGGTCTTCTTTATTTTGCTCAGAAAGAGGGGGCTTACGGCGAGCACTCCTTCGTAGAAAGCCTTCCCTTTTAAAAGCTGCTCTTATTGCCTTCTCGCCACAATCCCAGCCTAGAAGAGCTGGAATATCACACCACTCCGTACGTCTATTAGCACCGGATGCGGTGACAAGAGGTTAATCGGTGGGGAAGAGGCTGAGTGACGTCAATAATGAAAGATTCCAGATAGCGCTTTGACACAAAATTTGAATTATTTTGGCCATGTACAAAGTAACTGTGACGGAGCTGGACTTTATCACCGCTCCCTAGTGAATTTCATCAGTATCGTTGGTTCAGTTCATCAGTCACGTGATAAAAGGTCTTGGCATTGGGACAGCTCAAATAGCTTCGGTCCTTTCAGATTCTCTTCTCGCTTTAGTTTGATATCTTCGTACCTACGGATCTAGTCCTAGCAATTCATTTAAAGCTGTTATATACTTTATCAGTTGCTGGCATCCGTGGCAGTAATATCGGTACAATTTATAGTAAAAGTTTGTGGCTGCCAAACGTGTGGCTGCAACGTTTGTGGCTACACAAAATCTTGCCGGAAAATCCCGCTTTAAACATCCTCCGGGCAGAGAAAATGTGGCCTGTGCGAAGCAGTCCCTCTTCCAGCAACCGTGCAGGAATTAGTTAACTTACTTCGAGTTCAGGCGACTTTAAATCTGTGATCGTATTGAAATTTCTATTTCTATTTATTAAGACAGATTGAGTGTCGCTAAATTTTTAATTAATTGTTCAAGCGGGAGGTATCCGCCGCAAATGCCAACGGTCATCTGTTCTCTTAACATCGAACACCGCGGTACCAAGAAGGCTACATTATCAGTCTAGCGACCTAGTGTTACAAAAAACGAGGTAGGAGAAGGGGAGTTGATCGCCGGGCAGAATTTGGTGGATAGGTACATTATAGCGGGTGAATTGTCAACCAATATGTCTTACTTACATTGGCAGCCATTCCGTGATGAGTAGGGTAGTGCAAATAATAATGAAGAGGCTGGCCTCTATCTTCATCCTTGAGATTTCGCAGCAGACGAACTTCCCAGTTTGAACAAGCTTGATGACCACGCCGAGCAGAATGTAGCTAAGCAGGATCAGGGTATCGCCACAGTTATAAAGCAGTGGATTAGGAAGAGGGGCGGCAGAGAACTTTTCCAGAGGAGCTAGATGACAAGAGGGCGAGAAACCCAAATAATCTCCTTCAAAAACACCAAAGCTCCTTCGACGAGGCAAAACTCTTTCCCCCACCAGTACCCGTTTTGCCACCAAGAAACCCTAAATAACTTATTCATTCGTAAAATATATCGCACAACTTATATCAAATCTGACCATAATTCAGTCCAATGCCCATCCAGAAGTCTATATCGCTCAATATGAACGTACATCTATCGAATACTTCGTGCGGACTGTGCTAGATCTATATGATAATTATAGGAGTTACAAAACACATTCGTTCCTGGCGCTATCGAATATTACAAATCGCAAACGCCCCGTCCGTAGTCATAAACTCACGGCCCGTATCAATCCTATGGATCCTCAGATGCTAATTAGGCGTCTCTTCTACGGGGGGATGAGGTACGTTTGGATCTTGACGTCTGGGAATGTGACGAACCTCACAGTCATAGTCGGAAGATATACGGAGATTGGAATATAGGTAGAGTGTGTAGATGCGAGGTTACGCTTGCGAAAGTAAGATGACAGTTTATGCTGGTCAGTGTATATAGCTCTGAGTCCCTCACACTCTCTTCCTTCCGTAGCTTTGAATTCTCAATTCTACTCTTGAACACTTTGCGCTGTAGCCCTAGGTTCATGTTGTCACAGGGAAGGGAGACCATACTGATTCCAGAACGGGAAGGAGCCTGGAATTAGACGAGAAAACTCTACTTACATATAGTGGAAATAGGGGAGTTTCGTGACCATGAAACACGAATCTAGACCCCATATCCCGTTGTGTTAACTTATCTATTGGCTTAATTTAAGCGTCAGCAATGATATATAATACTAGGGTTCTAACTTAACTAACCTTCAGCTCTGTACGCTTCGTAGTAGACAGCCCCGGATGGCAGCAATGACTGCTAGAACAAGCAATATGTGGCTGTCCCGGATGGCAGCAATGACTGCTAGAACAAGCAATATGTTTAGGGTAAGCCATAGTATCGCTCGCTGTGCAGCGGAAAGAACACCACTCCAGATGCTTCCAGGCTTTAGTGAGAACCATGCATTGATCCGTCTCTAACCCTTAGCAAAAGCCCTGAGACGGAGGCACCAGGTGGACGACCACAACTCGTATAAATCAGCGGCAGTCTCTATAATGTCTGGTACGTCTCTGAGACCTTTGAGGATTTTGGTCCAAAAGTTGGAGTTTAACAGTATACGGATCTGCACCGGGGGACAACATCTGAACTGGAAATACGGCCTCTGCTCGGCAGATATGTAGGGTATGACCCTAATACCTGTACGCGTAAAGGCAAAGTGGGTTGGAAGGCATGTAGATTGAAGTCTGTCCTACGACGAGGCTAAGTACAGCGATGGTGGTAAATTACGTAATACGGAACCAAGTTTCCCCGACTCCGACATCACGGTAGGAGGTGGGATCGCATTTCTCCTTAATAGCCTCCGGATTTATCGGATAACTAGTCATTTTGGTAATAGAAGATATTGCAAAATACAAATGCACAGTCGACACGAGTAATAGTGGATTTATAGGATCATAGAGCCGAAGAGTGAAGTTTTGAGAAGAATTCGCCTTGCACCAGCTGTTAAATTTTGCCTTGATACCTAAGGTTGCCACACCGTGAATTTTGTCGCACGGATGAACAAAGCACTGGCTATGGAAAGTTCGAGAACCCTCTCATACGTCACACGCGTGACGTTTTGCGCCACGCACATGATCATGTCTGAGAATAGAGTCCGAGTAAAATATAGCGATACCTTGCGCGGTTATACTTCAGTATAGTCATTGGCTGGAGTGACGTAAAGGGGGGAATCTTCTAGAGTAGCGAGACCCAACATCGTTGCGCTTGTGGCCAGGAGGAGGCGTCTATAGCGAGTTCTAAGCCTACTATGGCTGCTCTAGCCTCAGCGTCATAGATCTCGAACGTCTTGCCGAATGGGTAGGACTTTGTGCCTAGTACAGATCCTTCTCTTATAAGGCAGACCCCTCCACCTGTACTCCCGCCGTCAACTCTTGATCCGTCTATAAAGACTACAAGGTCGGTCGAGGGCAAGGAAGAGAGGAAGTTAAGAAAGCACTCTTTGTAGAGTTCCTTGTCTCCCCCTAGGGTAGGGTCGGCGAGGAGCTTGACGGTCAATTCCACGGGTCCATGGCGGATGTTGATTCGTAATGTTAATAGCATGCTATTCATTCTTATTGCTATCGAAGGCAGAGCTGTGATTCTTTTATACTGGATCCAGTCAACCTATTGGTCCTATAGCTCGCATTGACTGAACAAGCGCCAGGTTAATGATAATAAGTTACAAGGGCGGTTCTTGATCATAATTGACGATCATAACCATGTAATATAATGATGGAAAATGGAAGATGATTTCCGCAAATACAGAAGGCGTAGCAGTAGAGAAATCTATTTCTTCGAAGAGTTATATACTAAGCACCTGTCAGGATTCAGGGCATCCCTGGTGTGCTGACTAAGCTATTCCAGGGTATGTGGATATCCCTGAGGAGTCAAAACCTAGAAGACACACACAATCAGACACACACATCAATATGGATAGCCATCAATACTATCACATTTTACCTATTATTCCATCATTATAACTTCCGTACGTACATAATCTTGATAACTGGTTCAATATGTTTCTTGTCCAAGAAACTTCTGGTTAGATAGACGTTATACTTCTTTGGTGCTGTCAAGATTATATACGTGCGGAAGTTATAATAATGGGATAATAGGTAAAATGTGATAGTATTGATAGCTATCCATTTTGATGTGTGTCTGCTAGGTTTTGACTCCTCAGGGATATCCAAATATCCTGGAATAGCTTAGTCAGCACACCCGGGATGCCCTGAATCCTGACACCAGTTTGCAAGGAGGGGGAAGAGCTTCTCCATCTGGTGCAGTGTTAGGCCGGAGAATACCCTTGTCGGTTTTATTAAACCTATTCGATTCATCCCGTATATTTGTAGTACAATAGGCCGTTGTTAAAGATAATTGTATTCATGTTATTTGTAATTGTTTACGTGGCGATTCTGAGGTTCCTACCCCTGTAAAGTTGATGCCTAAGGCGGTAAAGTGTGATCCTGCCCGCAGCGTAGGGCATAAGAAAGAGCTTAGACTTATGCGATAAGCTGCGCGAGATGTGGAGCGACTAGCTTTGGATCCACGGCACTGGAGCGAAACGAGAGACCTTTAGTATAGAAATCAGCCATGGGCCATTGCTTCACCGACACGTCGAATTTTCCTTTGGGTACACCTGCGGAGACTTCCTCCGCCTTGTAGACGCCGATTGACCCAATGCCGCCACGATTTGTGGTCACGGCTATGGCTGCGAGAAGAACAGCGTCCTGTTGCGGTTCCATCGCTTGGTTGAGGGCCTCGTAGCCGACGCAGTCGACGCTTCGGGTAACACCGAGGGGTTCAAGGGAGAGAATTTGGTCAACAGCAGAGATAGAGTCGTTAAGAGAGATAGGAATTGCGCCCATAGATTGGGCAAGTGCAAGACGCGCTGGGTGAGGGTCGACGAGGTAGATTTTTGAGGCCCCCCGGATTTTGGCTGAGTATGCTGCCAGTAGGCCAACTGGACCGCCCCCAAAAACGACTACCGTATCCCCAGATTCGAAGCCTGACTATTGAAGTGCTGTCCAGTCAGTAGAGAAGATGTCGCCGAGGAAAAGGTAGTCAATCATCGAGGGGCTGTCTACGTTGGGTGTCTTGGTTTTTGGGATAGGGATCAAACTCATATCTGCATGTTTTACACGTACATACTCCGCTAAAATAATTGGTTAGTAAAATCTTCCTTTATAAGACGCCTGGATTGTGAAGAAATAAATACTATAACAACCATAAAATCCTCTATAATCTACACCTAACCCATAAAAACCCCCCGAGCTATACCCGTGATTTGGGCGCAACATATCAAGCAGACCAGTATAGATCTGATCAGGAATAACCACTTCGTCGCCAACTTTTGTACAATCAACGCCGGAACCAATTTCCACCACAACACCGGCGGCTTCGTGACCCATCACCCAAGGTACGGTGGAGCTCCCTTGTATTCCTCTGTATGTATGTAAGTCTGTTCCACATATGCTAGCTACCTTGACGCCAATGATGGCGTCGGTTGGGGACCGGATTTTAGGAATTGGTACGTTCTCTTAGACAAGTTAGTTGGAGAAATAACAGGTAGATACGTAGCTGCTTACTAACGGTGACATTATAAGGAATGCCTGACCACATTACTGCGCGTATTGTCTCGTTCAGAGACAAGCTCGAGTTTAAGTAAGACATGATACTAGAATATTGTCTCTTTCTAGGTGCCTATTTAGAAATCACAAAAAATTGTTTTGTTTTATCTTTCGCCGATTTGAAGCCATCTTATTAACATTGGAAGGTCATGTAAAGCCCTTGAGAGGCCCTGCACCATCTAGTGATGACTACATACTTCTGAGGTAGCATTTTGAAGATGTCATGCTTGTTGTCATCAAGATTATATGTGCAATTATGTGGATCACCTTTAAGAGGCGTACATAGAAGCCTTAGAAAACGCATTAACCTTAAATGGCATAGCCTCAAAACTTGTAGATATCTTTTTTGGTTCCAGGAAACAACTTATGTCAGCTGGTCACATTATATAGCTGACCTCATGGTCGTCGGAATATCAACATACATTCAATCTAGGGTTTACAATCACAGATTACAAATTTCAGGGGTCTACATTTCCTGATTTCACTCTTGACCTGAAGTTTCCGGCTCAACGTGGGCTGGACTCGCATAAGTAATGGACATCGATGAATGTTCAGCAGCGTGTACAAGCTTCTCCACACAAAGACCTTAAGCTTGAGATTTTGCGTTTAAAGGATATCGAGGGGAGACTACTCGGTCGTGGACTTTATAATATCCTCTATCATATGTTCAATTACTACAGCCAAATAGCCTTGTCTCAGGGCGTGATCTTGGATAGGGGTTGCTAAGCGAACCCCGCTCAGCCCATAACTTTATGCGTGCCCTTACAGTACTTCAAACAAACACTTTAATAAAACTCTTTAAGCAAACATGTCAACACAATAATACGAGAATAAATGCCGCTAGAGCAACGCAAACTCTGTCGGGGGTGTTATTCTCGTGCCCTTATACAACCTAGCACAAGAGGCTAGTTGTATTTCTGGACGTAAAATAAAATAGGTTGTTTTACGTGGTGAGGGTGACTAAGCAGCTGCTTGCATATACCGTTTGCACTTGTTGATTCCAAAATCAACAACTACCGTCCGTCCCTGCGTAGCGAGAAACCTGGTGTGGCGAGAACGACTAATAAGAATACAAGGATTTTTGGTATTTCTCCCTAGAAGTCTTCTTTAAATCAACCACAACTAATAAAATTTATATTTAAACTTATTACTAGACTTGTCATACTATTTTTATTAATATAGTTATTTAAGAATTTTAAAATTTGTCTACCGGTACTTTCTCGCCACGTAGGGTTTCTCGTTACGCTGGGACGGACGGTACAACAAATCCACGGATTGTGTAGGATTGTTGTACGAGCTCGTGGTCGCTCTTTTGAGCCCACCACCATCCCCAGTATCACCACCTACAGTTAGTTAGGTGGGCCTTAATTGAGCGCTAGGCAGCCTGGCCGTTACTTCATACGGGTTTTGTGAAGCTATTCGCACCCTCAAAGTGGTACCCAGGGGGCTGTTTCACCCAAATAATCGATCCCCTCACATTTAAACCCAAATATAAGTAAATTAAATTAAATTAAATTAAATTAACATCAAGAATGTTGATGGAGTTAAAGCCTAACCTAGTTGTCGGGCCTTTCTGGGCAATTTGTTGTTACTTGGAATATTTAAACCGCTTCTGGACACTCACAGTATCCGACTCATAGTAGGTGAGCCCTGCGGGAGGCCGCATTTAAGGGGGGTCTTGTCGCCGGTTTGTCCGTCAAGCTTAATCCGTACAGTTCTGTTAGATAGAAATGAGGTAGCCCAAGCTATAACCCCTCTCGGCCACCC